>NW_019775921.1:0-55394 GCF_001039355.2 Lingula anatina | reverse complement strand
AAAAAAAAAAATAAATAAATAAATAAATAAATTAAATATATATATATATATATATATATATATATATATATATATATATATATATATAGATATGCACCAATGTAGTAAAAGTAGATCTGAGTGAAAAAAATACCCTATCTGTAAAAATTCTATTTGATCACTATCTGAATAGTCTAATAAATCTGAACAGTCTAATAAACAAACAGACAATAAATAAATAAATACATGTAATATTCCATACAAATGCACTACATTTTCCCTGTACATCTCTAATATACTGGGTATATATATAAATTCAACTCACCTTTAAGTCAACAAATTTACCAGGTTGCAAATACATGTATGCACATGGTATAACATAGTATGCTGTAATGCAACTATATCCACTTTTGCAGTCAGATGATTTTGAATATATTTATATGTAAATCTTTGTTCTCTGAAACTGTTGTAAATTCACCAATCCACGTAGATGTATTTATACATAACAAGATTAAATGAAGAAGAACTTTTTAAACAATGTGACTTATTTTATTTAAAAAAATTCACTTTTTTATCCTTTTGTCTGATCTTACCCATATACTAGTATGTGCCTAAAAGTCTGTTCAACAATAAGTAACAAGATCTATTCTTAACCAAGTCCAGGAAGTGTGCAATCTTTCAACAATACCAATTACATATATATATATATATATCATTAACATATATTTCTGGCACCAACATAATAACATAGTATAAAACTAAACCAGCAAATGTAGCTACATGTATCAATGACAGTGCAACAATTAAATAACCTTGCTATAATACAACAATATTGATGCAGCAGGATACCTTTGCAAAACAAGAAACTGGGCATACTGAAGCAATGATAATATAGTCTCTTTAAGACAATAGTTTCTGTGGCTCTCTTCCCGGGATGGGGGGGTGGGGGGTGGAGGTACCCCAGGGGACTGCCAGGAGTTAGGAGGGGGGGTGGAAGAGGGCAATAATATATTATACTTGTAAAGGGATAATTATTTTTACAGGTTTCAACAAAAAAACATATGAAACAAAAAAATCATTCAGCATACACGCATTCACACACTCACACTGAGCCTGCAAATGTAGCACATAATTATAATACATAATACTTCATAACTGCTCGGCAAAATCATAATTTCCATACCCAAGCCATGAATATCACATAATACTAAAATGCCCCTGCAATGCATATAATGCACAGAACATAACTCCTAAAACACTGTTCTGTTTATTCATATGTACTAGTGTGTGTGTGTGTGTGTGTGTGTGTGTGTGTGTGTGTAACATACATGAATAGTATATATGCCACAGTCTTATATTGTATACGTACTTACCATCACTACATGTTTTGCCAATGTATCCTTTTTTACAAATACATTTTCCTGTGAAGCGGTCACACTCTTTGCTGTTCTTGCTACATTCACAAACCAGCCTGCAGTCTGGGCCATAGAAACCTTCCATACAAACTGAAATATGACACATATTTTTGTTAAATTGACTTCATAATTCACACAATTATACCTTATTTAAATATTCTATTTTAAGTCAAGACAATGAAGATGTGTTAGCAAAAAAGTATCATCTTTACGTATGAGAAAATTAAAGTTTTTGTCAATGACAATATATGTTTCACCTACATGTTTTGTCACAGAGATCAAAACAAAACAAAAAATAAAAAATAAAATAAAAAATAATGGACGAATAATTTCTGTCATTAACAATATACATTCATACTACATATCTGTCACATATATCGATCAAAACAAACAAAATTAATGGATAAATAGCTTTCTTACTGAAAGCTCTCAAAGTATCATAATTAAAAGTAAAAATTTTGAGACATTTTGACAATATATCCTCTGCATCATATCACATGACTTCTTACGTGTGTCACATGACATCCCTGTCCAGCCATTGGTGCAGTTACATGCACCAGTCACATGATCACACGAGGCACCATTGCTGCACATGCATCTCTGACCACAGTTCGTGCCATAAAAGAAAGGTTCACAAGCTGAAATATGATTTAGAAATGTTTAACCAATAGCTAAAAATAGCTAGAATGTCCATTTTCAAAAATTTTTAAATAACCTAAGTCTTGGTTATAAGCGTTTGTAAAAGTTTTACTTTTCTTGTGCAAAGTAATAACATTAATCCACAACTAAAGGTATATATTTTCTACTAACATGTGTGTTGCACCTCACAAATTAATCATCCTCATCAAGTGAAATTGTTTTTGATGATTACTTCATGAAATACTGAAACATACACACAAAAAAATGCCAACAAAAATGATTTTAATAACTGAGTGCTTTATGAGAAAGAAAAATAATTCAGAACAAAAAATCATACTGATAGAAATGAACACCTACCTTCCCTACAAGTAGGCCCCTTCCATCCTGGCTTACAAAGGCAGAACCCAGAGAAGGGATCACAAGTGGCTTCATTCTCGCAATCACACTGGTTTTTGCAATCAATGCCCCACGTTCCCTCACGACACGGCTCCGTACAGCGCAGTCCTGTGAGGCCTGCAGCGCACGTGCACTCTCCAGTTTCTGGGTCACAATGGTTTCCAATACCACAGTTGCATACGCTCTGGCACTCCAGTCCAAAGAATCCCTCAGGGCAAGGCTTGTCGCAAAATGTGTCCCGCCATCCTGATTTGCACATGCATGCACCGCTGATGTGGTCGCAGTCTGCGCCGTTGCGGCACATGCAGAGTTTCCCGCATCCAGGACCATATGTGCCATTTCCACACTCTAAAATTAAAAAGAATAATAAAGCTTATTATATGTAATGTATAGTACTTCACTGCAAACATGTTTTCATAAGCACAGGTTAGGTTGTAGACAACTTATCCCAATATACATCAAAAATTTTAATGAAATTGCAGTCCAAAGGAAAAAAAGAACTGAAGTAATTGCCCTTTTGACTAAATGCAGTTCATCTTCATTTTCCCCAAAACATATATTCCAAATTATCTAAATATTAACATCATTAACATTTTGCCTCGTCTATTAACCTTTCAATATGAGCGCAAACTATACACAGAAGACTTGGGGAACCTTTATATTTTTCACAGTGTTACATACTTTCATCGCAACCTGCGCCTCTCCATCCTGGTGCGCAGATACACTCCCCTGTCACATGATCACATTCTGCGCTGTTGTGACAGGCGCACTGTCCGCTACAGTCTACCCCATATGTGCCGCCAGTACATGCTGTGGAAGACAATATTGAAATGGTGAGTACTCAAATCAAGTTTTCTTATTTATAAGATATTTTCATCTCCCTGTAGTTTTTACATTGTGATAACCAATGTGACAGGTACCTCATCTGTTAGGCTGTATTCCCAGATCTTTTAGATTGATCTATCCCCGCGGGGAGTCTCACTAGATTACTGTCAGATAATCCGGCTTAAATGTCCATCCTACCTACTACAAGCTGTAAGAGGGTAATTAACTTTCATGTCCGCTCGGCTGACAGCTATTTAGCATGAACCCCCAGGGAGTTAGGTCGATCTAAAGTAGATAGATCTAATCTCTGGAAATGGGGTCTTAGATTATGTGCCCTTTGTCTTTTGGTAAAACACTGGATAAAAACAAATTCGGTATATGTCATCACTATCTACTATATTTTTCTCTCACTGTAGCACCAAAAGGTATTGCTTGTAACTTAAAGGGATAATAACTCTTTATATGAGATCTATATTTCACAATAAAAACATTATGAATAACTCATAGAAATATAATATATTCTGTTTTACCACAAAAACTGCAGTTATAGCTATTATTCTGATATCCACGTGACCTCCACTGATGGCTATACTCTGCTAAAATCTCTTAAGAGATTTTAACAAAAAACCAAACTTTTTAGAAAAAAANGGATAATAACTCTTTATATGAGATCTATATTTCACAATAAAAACATTATGAATAACTCATAGAAATATAATATATTCCGTTTTACCACAAAAACTGCAGTTATAGCTATTTTTCTGATATCTGAGCTTGTCTTTAGACCACGTGACCTCCACTGATGGCTATACTCTGCTAAAATCTCTTAAGAGATTTTAACAAAAAACCAGGGACTAACTTTGAATGTAAAAATGGATTCATTAACCATTGGTAAGTATGGGAAAATTGTTGTTTTCTCCAGGAAAATTCATTTTTTGGCCGAAACAAAGAGTTATTATCACTTTAAATATGTTAGACTGATTGCAATTAGGCTGGGATATTACCGCACACTTACAGGTATGTCATGCTCTGTATACCACACTATTTTAAAGGAATCAAGTTTTTCGTTTATCATTTGTAGTAAGTTCTGTGAAAATATATCTGACCTCTGTCACAAAGTTGACCCGTCCACCCTGCAGTACAGTTGCACTCTCCAGTGACAGGGTTACAGTAACCTCCATTCTCACACATACACTGCAGCAAGCACTGGCCGCCATATCGTCCTGACGGACAAGCTGAAAATAAGGGAATACGCAAATGTAGTGAAAACAATGTTAAAATTTTCTTAATCCTTTATTTTTTTAATTTTATTATTTGTTAAAGAATGCGGTTAGATCAAACAAGCAATCAAACTGTTTTGTTACATTTTTTTTAGCCAAGCTTATAATTCGTTATTTCAAAAAGAGGACAGGATTTTTACTAATTTTAAGAAATTTGACTGCTTGCATAAAATATGAATTCTTTAATTCTGAATCATCTAAAACACAATTACTACTGAGTGGCAGACCTTCATTACACAAGGGATGTAGAAAAAAAACCACAGCATTGCATTTTGAATTTCAATCAATAGACCAAAAACCTCTGTATTTTTACCTTCTGCACAGCGTGGCCCAAACCATCCTGGCATACACACGCATTCCCCAGAAGATTTGTCACATGTTGCTCCATTTTCGCACGTGCATTGGTTCGCACAACTGAGGCCCCACGTGTTCTCTGGGCAGTCTAGGCAAGCAGACAAGAAATGAATTTAACAGAGCAGGGAAAAAAGTTAATGGCTTTGTCAAAATGGATGAATTCAATGTTGTTGAATCTGTTTCATTAAAAGGAAGAAAGAAATGATTGAATTAAAAAGAGCATGGCAAAAGAGACTATTACTGGGTTCCCACAGATTTAGGTTGATCTATCTGAATCGACCAAACTCCCTGGGGGTTCACGCTAGATTGCTGTCAGCTTCCGGGAGCCGAGCGTGCACCAAAGTTAATTACCTCCTTATAGCTTTTAGTAGGCGGAACAGACATTTAAGCCAGTTAAGCTGATAGCAATCTAGTGAGACTCCCCAGGGGGATAGATCGATCTAAATATTGGTGGGAATGGTCTCTAGACTATGGCATTACTAAAGTGGATTACTTCAATATTGTTGAATCTGTTTCATAAAAAGGAAAGAAATGACTTGCCATACCTGAGTTAAATAAAAAAATATTAATTTACTTCAGTGGACTTGCACAAATTTATCCTAAAGTGGAGGAGGCTGGAATTCTCAGGCTTTAAGTAAAGACTTATACTTTATCTTAACTTTAAGTTCTTCTGAGAAACCAGCCCAAGGGTAAAAGCTGTAAAAAAATCCCCTTACAATCCTTGCAGAGTCTTCCCCTCCTCCCTGGCTGGCAAATGCACTCTCCAGTCTCTGGATCACAGCTACTGCCGTCACACTCGCAGTCCTGGAGGCAGTTTGAGCCATATTTGCCACTTGGACAGGCTGGAAATAAATAAAGAAATAATGTATCAAAACAAGCATATTCAGGCTTGTTGCAAAAGAGGCGTTCTTTTTTTGTTTTTTTTTTCTGAAAATGTAGACCTTTTGTCATGGTCGAGTTTATCTAGATCAAATTTTCCCAGTGGGCATTTTTCTAGCAAAAAAGGGGGTTTCTATTAAACCCCCTGGCTACAGTCCTAATATTAATTATGTACCAGTAGTAGCCACACATCACAGTTACCAGACAGGACAGTACAGACAGCTAGTACTCAAATGTAAGCTGTGTAATAACAGGGGTGGATCCAGGTATATTTTCTGACAGTCTTTCAAATTATCTTTGTTGATGCATCTTCTATTTTTCACCGTCTTCCAACAGAAACGATAAGATGCCCATCAGTGTAAATTGAAAAAAAAAAAAAAAAAACTGACGGTCTACTAGAAGACCCAGAAGACAGTCGCCATCCACCCCTGAATAAACACAGATATCAAAACAGATATTTCCCATGTAGTTATTTTGCATGATCCTTTGTCTTCACACTTGTATTCTAATTTTTGAATACACTGCTTTGTACAACAAATTTAAAGAAATAGAAGGAAAATAGCTGAAGACAAATCACCTTGGTCACATAAGTCTCCAGTCCATCCCATAGGGCAGTCCCGCAGACAATGACCAGTCACATGATCACACATCGTTTCCTCGGGACAGTCGCAGACGCCTTTGCATTCGTTGCCATAGTAACCCTCAGGGCACTTATGGGTGCATCTCTCCCCAGTGTAACCTGGCTTACAGTTGCATTTTCCATTCTGAAAATAAAAAAGTTGTTTGGGTATCAAAATAGTTTTAAAAACAGGAATTGAACCATGTACTAGTACATGTACTGGAGTATATACATGTACATCATAGGTGCTTACTACAGGGATAGTATAAAATGTCATGCAATTATAATATACAGTGCATGCTGTAAAACATTGATACATAATTATATACTAATACTAGTTTTAATCATTTTTGTCACATTTGTAACACTTTTAACTCTTACTAGTCTAGTTCTTAACTTTTTTCTATGTTTGAGGGGTCAAATTGAGGTTACATAACCCAAACGAAAAAGTCCTATAGGATACTATAAGATCCTTAGGAAATTGGCCCAATTTCCTATAGGATCCTATAGGATCTTATAGGATCCTATAGGACTTTTTCGTATGGGAAGGTGAGTTAATTTAGTTTGTGGCAACTTAAAAAAAACATTTGTTGACCACAATGTTACAAACATGCATCATTAAGGGCAAAAACAACTAAATAACGCACACAAAAACACAGCAATCAAACTTTAGACAGACCTATGCACATGTAAAGACGTATTCAGAAAGTAAATTAATTGCGAAGCATTACCAAGATTGCATTGCATAATCTAAACTACATGTATCTACACGCACGCACACAGTTTTATTACATGTACCTACAGTAAAAGCAAACAAAAATATATTATAGGGTGCTTTTCTCAAATGCATGTTTGTTTCCTCAAAGATATTTACCCATAACAAATAAAGCAGAAAAAACTATAAAAGGGTAATCAGAAGAGATAGGCTGCCTACAGTAAAGTATAGTAGTGTATATATATATCAACTAGTGCGAACAATGCCACACTTACTTGTACATATTCAGTAAGCTGTTATAAAATGATGCAGTAGCAGAATAAGCATATTATTATCACAAATAATTACAAGCTGAACATTTACAGGTTTAAAGTACATTCCGTGCTAGCTACAACAAATATTCAAACAGTCAAACGTGTCTTGAGTGAAGCATGGTGACAGCAGTTAACGTTTCTTTCATGTTTTTAGAATTTCAATGAACATTCATGCACATGTCCACTTATACATGTGCGTGCTCACACACAAACGTGTTGATATGTTAGCAAAGTGAATTTTTACCAGACAATCAAATTTTGTTTTAAATATAACTAAAAAAAGAGCTTTCGTAATTTATCACTATGTAAACATAACATATTTTGCCATATAGCTATAATTCTGTATATTTAACACCTAAACTGAGGACTGTACGATCATCCAAAATATTTATCCCATGGGCTTTATCAAATTTTAAGATCTGAGGCTTTTATGAAATTTTAATGTGTATCAAATCATTTTAACACTTACAAGTATATTTTAAGATTGTGCATCTCACCACTATTTGTTTTTATTGTAAAATCCAACTATTTAAGTTGCAAATAAATACATATTATTAAAATTTTTCCGCATCATGTCAACCTTATATGCACACGCAAAAAAGCAAAGCAGAAATGCATTAAAAGCTGAAATGTTAGCTAATAGCAGAGGTCAATATTGTCAACACTGATAACACTTGGAAAACACCAAAACCAACCCGTACACCAAGACATGCTTTAAAAACATGCCTCATCAGTTGTGAAAATCCTAGGTCAACACTTAAGTAAGAGTCTTGATAGAACCAAATTATCTGTCAGTTGACTTATGAAAATGATTCAAATGAACTTCAGAGAAGACATTTCAGTAACATCCACACTCAAAATTCATGATTAACCTCTCTTTAATCAAGCACACTCACTAGTCTTTTGAATCAAACCCCAAATTTAGGCTTCGTTCACATGGAAAATCTATTTTCTAAAAATTTAAAAATCTATTTTCGGTTTCTTGTGATCACGGTCTGTGCCCTGGATACCCCGCGGCGTAATTACTGGCAGCACCAAGGNCTGATTTTCGAACTTGACCTGCGTATTATGAATATTCATCAGTTCTGTAAATTTGAATACAAAATGTAAAACGGTATTCCACTTATCGTGTTATCGCTGAGTGCACGGCGATGACGGCGACGACAGACGCAGATGATGGCTATATGTACAGACACATCTGTGTCTGTACATAAAAAGAGCTTTCGTAATTTATCACTATGTAAACATAACATATTTTGCCATATAGCTATAATTCTGTATATTTAACACCTAAGCTGAGGACCGTACGATCATCCAAAATATTTATCCCATGGGCTTTATCAAATTTTAAGATCTGAGGCTTTTATGAAATTTTAATGTGTATCAAATCATTTTAACACTTACAAGTATATTTTAAGATTGTGCATCTCACCACTATTTGTTTTTATTGTAAAATCCAACTATTAAAGTTGCAAATAAATACATATTATTAAAATTTTTCCGCATCATGTCAACCTTATATGCACACGCAAAAAAGCAAAGCAGAAATGCATTAAAAGCTGAAATGTTAGCTAATAGCAGAGGTCAATATTGTCAACACTGATAACACTTGGAAAACACCAAAACCAACCCGTACACCAAGACATGCTTTAAAAACATTAAAAACATGCCTCATCAGTTGTGAAAATCCTAGGTCAACACTTAAGTAAGAGTCTTGATAAAACCAAATTATCTGTCAGTTGACTTATGAAAATGATTCAAATGAACTTCAGAGAAGACATTTCAGTAACATCCACACTCAAAATTCATGATTAACCTCTCTTTAATCAAGCACACTCACTAGTCTTTTGAATCAAACCCCAAATTTAGGCTTCGTTCACATGGAAAATCTATTTTCTAAAAATTTAAAAATCTATTTTCGGTTTCTTGTGATCACGGTCTGTGCCCTGGATACCCCGCGGCGTAATTACTGGCAGCGCCAAGAATTAATACACCTTTGGAATTAACTGGCTCACGCTGCCAGTAATTACACTGTGGGGTATTTAGGGCACAGACCGTGATCACAAGATACCGCAAATAGATTTTTAGAAAATAGATTTTTCATGTGAACGGTCCCTTAGAGGTTCCCTTTGAACTGGCCTCTGAATCAAGATAAGCTGTTTAAGCCAAACCCCTCACTCCAGCTCTTAAAGAGCAGGCTTTGTAACCAAGATGCCCATTTTTAAAAAAATTCCATCCGAATTTTTAAAATTTTCTTTTTTGTCATTTTACCTGTGGATTGCAGGACTTGGTGTTTTCATCAAAGCAGTCACAGGGGGACTCACAGTTGGGACCATAGGAGTCCTTGGGGCACTCCTTGTTACACTGGGGTCCAAAGAATCCAGCAGGACAGATACAGAAGCCAAAGACACGGTGACAAGCCCCTTTGGCGCAGGGTAGGGGACATTCCTTGTCACAGCCCTGACCAAAATACCCTACAAGAGAAGAAAATTTTATTGCTTGATAGTCTGAATGAAATTAAACACCTGGTTATGTATTTTTTATTTTTATTATAAGTGGTTTCTACGAGTTGCTGGATGAGCCAATTTTAGAGCAATCTTCTCTGTCAAGGAATTGTACTGTGGATATATAGAAAATGTTTATATGCGTTAACCAATACTTAGTACACAAATAACAAGACTTGGTAAGAAAATTGGTTTTAATTTTTCACACATAACAAGATATATATATATATATATATATATATATATATATATATATATATATATATATATATATATATATAGTTCTGATGAATTTAGCACACCTATGATATTGTGTGCCTGTACTTTTTACATATACAGTACATGTAGCTGTCAATCAAATTTTTTTACAGGTATTTTGTCATTCAACTATTTTACATAGTTTTGTAAATGCATGTATTGGTACATGAAAATATTAACTAAGCTATAATTTTACTCACCAGGGGGACAACCGTTCTCACAATTTACCCCCTTGACCCCTGGAGGACATCGGCACTCGCCTGTCACTGAATCACATGACCCGCCATTAAGACATGTGCAGATACCATTGCAGCCATCTCCATGGAAACCCTGTAACCAGGTGATGATGTATTACATTAGCAACCAATAAACATTACATTGTTCACTTTCAACAGAAAAGGTAAATATTGAATTAACATTAAACATCATATTAAGATATTTTATATTATATAAATAATATTTATGCTATGATATATTCATTGTCAAATGATACCTGACCTTTAAGCCTTGGACTTTCTCTCAAAACATAATTAAATATTTTACCTACTGAAGCACAAGTGCCTTCAAAGATTCATTTTATGCGCCTACATAATTTCTTCCTATTTTCATGTTGAAACAAAATTGCACTTTATCTCATTATAACCTTAATTTCTATTTCAATGCTCATCAGACACAACAAATTAACAACTTATTAAAAACAAGTGTACACTGATCAATGTCTGTATATATACTTACTTCTGGACACGTTTCGTTACATATAATTCCTTGCCAGCCTGCTTCACACTCGCAGCCATTCTGTTCCTCGTTACACATGCCGCCATTTTGACAGGAGTCACAGGTAAACTCACATTTAGGTCCGAAGTTACCTGCATCGCGGCACACTGAAATGATTTTTTAAAATATGATTTCTGGGTACATTCAACAAAATAAAATCTAATAAACAGAGCAAAATATTAAATTTTTCTGATAAGGCATAACTGAAACATTACTAAATGTGCTTTTATGCTGTGTCTATGGTTTTTATGATTTAAATTTATGCAAAAATTTTACATTTGTTTCCATAAGTGGATTCAATCATGTAACCAGAGTAAATGTTATCTTTAATCTTCATCATATGCCTATTTAGGTATTTTGAAATTTCTTTCATGTACACACGACATTAAATAAAAATATATACTTATAAGCATGCATAGTTTAATTCAAATAAAAGGGAAATACTGTGAAACTGCGGTACACATGTCAAATGTTAATTTAATTAAATAACTACAAGTATAATATAATAAAGGGAAAATAAATCTAAATAAAATCATATGGTTCCAAAAATTAGACAAAACAGAGTAAAACTTAGAGCCACAAAAACTACAGCATACGTGGCTCACAATACTAAAACATTGTGTACACTAAACCTCTGGTTAAATACAACAATGAACACTATATAGCCCAACATAACTTCATGGCAAGACAGTGAATTCATTAAGTTAACATTTAGGCTACCTTTTACATGTTTTCTCTTAGCTCTGTTACTCTTGCCAGTCTTATTGCTTTTGCCTTGACAGACAAAGATAAATGCAATTTGGTATAGCAAAAACACCAAAAACACTAAGGAAGTTATACATTGTGAGTGAATTGTGTTGAACATTATTCAAGACAATAATAATATAACACCGTACATTAACAATATATTTTCTGTCTTCTATGATATTTTTCCAAAATAGTTTTAATTTGCTTTATGAGCATTTCACATATATTTGATAATAAATTAAATATATATATATTCTTATCTTGTTGAGCGATGTGCAGCTTGTTGATCAAAGCTAATTGATTCATCTGTCCCTCATCAATTTGTTCAATTAAAAGAACAATTCAATCTCAGCTCTCAGATCATTCTTTCTTTCATTTTAAGTAAATAATTAATATTCTTAAATAAATAAAAAATCCATGGTTTCCAAAATTACAGTCCCCCAAAATGATCAGACTTATTGTTTAACATATATTTATCAATAAATATACCCCTGAAAACAACAGTAATATATATACTGAAAAACACAAAGATAACATGTAATGAATCAAATTGTCAACTATTATGATAATCAGATTCGATGCAAACAACTTACCAACTCGTTCGTTGTCAATAAGCTGATTGTTAAGCTCCAGTGAAGACTCAGGGTCTGTGATGGAGATAATGGGGGGTGGTGTGGGCTGAAACTGTACAGTGGGCTGAACTATAACATTGGGAAGATCTCCTCTCACAGGCCCAACCTCTGACTGCTCAACTGAAATATGGAAATATCATTTTAAAGTTAATCTTGCACATAAAACTGTTACTTCATACACTGCTTTATATTTGTTTGAACTCTGCTAAGTTATCAAATACTTGCAAACACTAAATGTAAAGTAAACTCGAGGGCCATGCGTAAGATAAATGTATACAATTAACATGTTTTATCCTCTTTAAATAAAAATATTATTAATATTATTATTATTATTATTATTATTACATTAATAAACATAAAAAACATGTCAATACTTCAACTCGTATCGTTCTCAACCTACCTTCACAGCTCTTGCCATCATATGTCAGCTTGTATCCCACATTGCAAACACACTCAAATGATCCCACGGAGTTCACACAGACTTGTTCGCAGCCACCGTTGTTGTTAAGACACTCATCAACATCTAGATGATAAACAAACAATGTAAACACATATCTACACTACAGTTAAAGTTGCCTATCAACATGCTTGTATCACACACCTTAAAATCATTAAATATATAATGCATGCAGGGGCGGATTTAGGCCGTCTTCTAGGTCTTCCGGAAGACGGTCAGATTTTAAAGTTTACATTGACGGGTTTCTAATATTTTCTGTCGGAAGACGGTCAAAAATGGAGGATGGATTAACAAAAATAATTTGGAAGACTGTCAGAAAATATCTCTGGATCCGCCCCTGGCATGTACAAGATACATGTATATGTAACTTTTGTTAAGTACCCTTCCACATTAAATTACTCTAGCATAATTAGAAAAAAAAAAAAAAATCTTATAATCTATACACCATTATATTACCAGAACATTATACATATCTGGTTTTTGTCATTTGAAAATATGTTTCAAACAGTATAAACACAGACTGGACAGATTTTAATAATTTTGTTTGAGAAAATGGTTTATTTTGTATAAATTCTTCTTTGTAACTTAATACACACAATTTTTTTTACAAATTTGCAATTAAGTTTCATCAGTTTCTGGCATTGTGACCATAAACTGACTAACTTATAAATACTTTATTTACAGTGCATTTATTCCAAACCAGACATGCATTTAATTCCGTTGAACAAATCAAGGAAAAGTTCATCTTGACAAATAGCACCACCTACCCTGGCAACTGCACATGTCGTTGTTAAGTGTAAATCCTACACGACACCCACAAGTAAAGCTCCCTACTGTGTCCGTGCATAGCTGCTCGCAACACGAGGTCCCCAGCTCGCACTCATCAGTGTCTGTTATAGGGTAGATACATTAAATAAAGCCAACATTAGTAAATGTAATAAATCCAAGGTACCTTTGGTATGATTAGTTTACTGCAAACTATCTATAAAGATTTAGTAAAACCCTATCTTTTTGGGAAAAAGTGTAAATAAATTGTTCTAACTACTCCTTTATATCCCAAATATATTAATCACACAATGTTATTACCCCTGACATAATTAGTATTACTTGTAAACATATCCTAGTAAAAAATGTCCCATTATTAGAGAGTCCTTAAATATACTAAATGTTATATAATACATTGGTTTATTATGTGATGTGAATATATTAGATACAATATAACATCTTTATCTGTGAAAAAGAATATCAGAAACTGTTTAAGAAGAGAGCACACAAGAGCGGTTTTCAAAAATAGAGATGTTCTATGCTGAAGTGCAGAATATTACTTTTTCTTAGACCTGATTTCAGGGATCGAATGTTTATAGTGTAGCTGATTAACATAGAAGGTGAAATGAAATACAGAAGTTTACTGAGAATATAAAATAGAAAAATTCATATTTAATATAGTTGATTATCTAGAAAAGAAGAGGGCGTTTATTTTAAAATTTGCAGTGAATATAGATGGAAATGCTGTCTATCAAATAATTTCATTATCGATAGCAAGTAAAAGTATTAAATTAAGATAACTTTCAAATATTAACTGCTCATTAAACAATTATTGCATCTGACATTGCCTTTGGCATAATCTTATATAAAATACAGTCACTTGAAAATTGAATTCCACACTCCATTCATAAATTTATGTAAATCAAATCCAATTGGAAAAATAAAAGATGAATTATAATTGTTAATGTTAACTGAAATATTCTGAAAATTTTGGAACTTAATACAAATCTCAGAGGTTGAATTTGTTTAGCTGTGTATACCTGCACAAGATTTCCCATCAGCCTGCAGTGTGTAACCAGGGTTACATGTACATATGGCGCCCCCTACACCATGCTTACACTTGTGTTCACAGCCACCGTTATTGGTGGCACAGCTATCGATAACTTCCATTTCGATTCCTAGATGATAATTACAAAAATAATGATAAGATAAAAATGTAAATCATATAAATACAGATGTTAAAGAACAGGCATTTAAACAAATTATGAAGAAAAAAAACTTTATGGTAAAAAAAAATATCTATACCAGTTGGTGATGATAGTTAAATAAATGTCAAAAATACAGTAACTTATTCTGGGGTAGTGCTAACACTCGCATATTGTAAAGTGACTTAACTTGTCTAAACAAAATAGGGTTGGTTTGACATGTTTTAGTCAAATTTAAACCATTTGGAAAAAAAGTGATGAGTAAGTAAGTAAGCAATTTGAAAAAAAAAATGCTAGCACTACCCACGCTTATCAAAAATCATGATCAAAAACATCCACTCACTATAACAAGATCTTCCGTCTGTTCCCAGCTGGTATCCAGGTGTACACGTGCAGGCAAACGATCCTCTGGTGTTTGCGCAGCCCTGCGAACAGCCGCCATTACCAATGGAACACTCATCTATATCTGAAGGGTTTTATGAAAAAGAAAACATTTAACTACATTGCTGATACTTTGACGTTTGGGCAAATATTGTTGTAACACCTCAAAGTAACCTACCTTTACATTTTCTTACAAATTTTCCTAAATAATAATTAATTTTTGTTTTAGTACCAACACATAATATTGCTGATGTCGATATTTTGACATTTGGACAAAAAATGTGAATTGACCGGACTCTGACAATATGAACCTTTCACATGTACATGTATATAGAATATAGAATAGCTCATTCTTGTATATTATCAAAAAGTAATTAAATGCCACAGTGATCTTTTAAACACTACAAATACTAAACTAAAACAATATCAAAACATAATGAATGGCAAGGAGAAAGAAAGCACAATGGATAAAAATTTAATAAATTAAATAAATCAATCAAATAAGTAAGTGTCAAATATAATGAATATCTTACCAACTTTAGTAATTAATATTACAAGTATTTTCAATCAGTTAAATATACCCAGATGGACTTCCTGTTCAATGTGTGCAAGGGACCATTCCCATAACCCTATCGTACAAACTGGAGCGATCCAACTTCTAGGGGATTCTTGCTAAATTTCATTTAGTTTA
Organism: Lingula anatina; assembly: GCF_001039355.2. The sequence goes on along the minus strand of NW_019775921.1, from coordinate 39,565 downwards.
AACAGCTTAAATGTCTAGGATGCCCCCTTGCAACTAAAAGTGCTTGGGTAAAGTCGATAAAAACTTTGTTGCCTATGATTGTGTTCGTGTTGCTTTGGGAAGGGGCATGCCAGAAAATTAAGCTGATTACATTAACTGTGCCTTAGCAAGAATCCCTGCTGAGATAGATCAATCTTGCTGGTACAATAAGGTTATGGGAACGCAGTCTAATACCTTCACAAGTTTTCCCATCTAGCCCAATCTTATAGCCAGTATAGCACTGACAGACCGCTCGGCCACCATAGTTGTTACACTTTTGTGAACAACCACCATTATTTTCTCGACATGAATCAATAACTGAAAAAAGGAAAACAAAAATAAAAATAAATAAACAATATATAACTAAAGAAAATTAGAACATAATTTGGCTGACTGGTCAAAATCCAAAGGTCATTGACAATGAGAAAATAAAAGCAACATTACACTCATTCAACCTCATGTCGTTTCACCTAAAAATAAAGATCATTAAGCAAAATTTAAGGTTAGATTCATAAAGAATCCTTGTCACAGCTAGATATACTAAGCCTCAAAATCTGCATTGAGTCCGTAAAATTTAATGCTTGATTTTACACAAAATAAAAGTCATGATCCATATAAATGAAATATCATGCCTGTATTATAAATAAAAGATGTGGCTTTGACCAATGGCTACTTTATTTCAGTGAACTGTACCAATTTAATCCAAATTTAAGTACACAAGCTTTTTGGCCTAAAAGATTTGACAAATTTAGAAGACTGACTATTTTCAGGGCAAATTAAATTTAGTCAATTCAGTGTGAAATTGCCTAACTGAGGTAAAGTGATGAAAATACATCTAAAATATAACACAAATGATTACCTAAGTGTAATTCTTGTAACTCATACTAAAAGTGAAAGTTCTAACACTTTCAGAGAGATATAAAAGGGAAATCAAAACATTAAACTGAAAAAAGGGAACGTTCGTGTGATTTTTTCAGTATGTCTGTATAATGCACATGTACCACAGATATGTTAAAAATTCTTCATTTACTACCACCAATGTTAGCAGTTTTACTACAGTGTATAATTACAAAGCCAAATTATACTTTTGCATAATGTTAATTTTTAAAAAATTAATCACTTAATTAGTAACTCAACCCCATATCAATACCAGTATCAAAACCTTTGGTGTTATCTTTTAGAAAATGTTTCCATGTTAGTATTCTCTTAAACATTTTAAGTGTATTAGTACAATTCCTAACAGTGGTTGCAACACATATATCAAAATTGATGTTTTTCATTTGAAAAACTGCAACTATAAATAAGCTGGGGCTTTCTAGTGCTCTATTCTGCCAATCAATTAGTCAACTGTCAATTGAAAAACTGTCAATCAACCACCTGTCAATAAATAACATCTGAAATATTACTTTGAAGTAAGTAAAACCAAGCTGGTTAAATGCTCCCCTATTTGAATTAAGACCGAGATTTGGTAGAGACGGTAAGCTTCTTGATCTCTTCATTTCCATACGTGCTCAATAAGCACGAACATGTGGAAATTTGAACATGAACAAGCTGGTATGCATCGGGACTGAAAAGCTTTGGGTATTTGAATCCTATCCATTACGGTATTTTTGGAAAAGCGACCAGGGGCTCGATTGCAAACCCATTAGCTCCCAAGGTTTCACTGCTTGTAGACTCACCCTTCTCAGTTGTGGTGGCTATAGTTGTCGTTGGTGGTTTCTCTAAGATTAACTTTAGATTTGCTCTGGGCAATTCTACATTGATAGCTTGCCCAGTGCCTTTGTTTGGAAATGAAGCCGTGAACAACAAATTTACTTTGGGACTTGCAAACACACAATCACTTGCAAACAATTTAAAAGATAAATACCATACAAAATTTAACACGTTTATTTTAGTTATACTACACTTTTAATAATACAAACCAACAATCTATTACTCAAAATAATGAATTTCTCAACAAAGTCACAAAAACTGAAAAAATCTACTTAAAACATAAATATCAGAAATTTTCTGAAATCAGATATTAAATTTTGGTGTGCTCTACATTCTTACTTTTACACATAATGCTCCTTTATAAAATGAATTTTGCGCATGACAAGATCTGATAAAAAAAATGGCAAATAGCAATGGCCTCAAAGGGTATTTGATGCTCTCAAAATATTAAAGAAAAATTTTCATGTAGCTTCTGTTTAACAGGAATATAAGTTACCAAAATATGTATGGTGGACTTGTTCCTATAAATGACAATGCCAATGTTGTACGCTTGACCCAGGGGCAGTAAAGGGCATTTTGATGCTTTGATAATCTTACAAAAATGGCACACCATGATCAAAAGACAAGACACATCTCAAGAGCAGTGGATGGACGGTCTCTTTTAAGTTATAAGTATTTCATCATATTTTAGTCCTGTTACTTTTCAGCTCTTAGTAAAAATGGCAGGAATTAGAACTTCTCCTTTACGGGTCATGGAGCAACAACCCACAAAGAGCAAAATTTCAACTGCTTAGAGCAAAACACCAGGATTACCTATTTTTTTTTTAATCCCATATTCTTAAGAAAATCTTTATCTTTTTTCTATAAATTCTATAAAATTAAGATCATTTTCATGTCAAAATAAATAATAATTCATTATAAGACTTAAATTTCATGAAGTTAAACCTCAGTTTTAAAATATCTTTCAAAGAAATAGCAATTTTATTATACTTTTTGTCAAACGTTTATCAAACTTTTAAATAAATGGATCAAACAAGGGCACAATTGAAAATTTCTGTAAGAAACGATGCAGTTCTAATAAAATAAAAATAAAAACAAAAAATTAACATGCTATTAACAACTGTGACCACTTCTAACCATCCAATGCCATGGTTCAAAGAATGATAACAACAATTATTTTCCAATTAATATTTCATCATCATATCGTATCTCACCTTCGCAACTCTTCCCATCAGACCCCAGTCTGTATCCAGGGTGACATGCACATCTAAAATGGCCGCCGTAGCCTTCCTGGCACATGTGCTGACATCCGCCATTGTTTACAGAACAGCCTCCACTCACTGGAATAAAAAATTTTAAAATGTAACTAACTGTTAACTCAAATCGTTAACCTAAAATTAAAACTCAAATTTTAACTGGCTGTCCTATAATGAAATAAAATAGAAAATGTTAATATTACACAAATCTTAATTTTATTATGTCCTATATGCACAAGTATAATTAAAATTAAGCATTTTTCTATGGGTTCATAATAGTACCATCAAGGGGATCTGCTTTTAAGTTAAAGCAATACCAATCACTGCAAAAACAGCAATATGCTAAACAGAAATATTACTTGTAGTGATTAAGATTACAATTATGTTGATAAACTATACAATCTATCATGAAAAGGAACCATTAATAGTAAGTCCACACTAAAAGCACACCTATTTCAACTCTTAAAAATTCCACATTTTCAAAACCAAAAACCAAACCCACTTAGGATATAGCCCATTTGTTGTGTCTAACAGGCACTTGGCTCCTTAAGTTCCACCCTTTTTTCTACTGGAGTGGGCTTTTAAGTAGTAATTAGTTGTTTTGAAATGATAATCAGCTGTGATGAATGAGAACCACCACACTTAAGGGTCCACCAGACAGAGCTGGAGACAACCAACACCCAGTTGACATACAAAGCAGTCATTGGGAACAAATGTTTATAGTAGTATAAAAACCTCTTTTGGGCCTTGTCTGATACCACATGCAAAAGAAAGTTTTATCTAAAAATGTCACTATTTTCAATTTATCTCTTGTTCTGGAAATATAATGTCATCAGGAATGTAACTGTTATAATTCAAAGTTTCTTAATCCCACATTAGGAAATCTCCTAAATGACCACAACTGAGGGTGTGATTTGGATTTCTGAAATTCTGCAAGACAAACTCCTGAATCATTGCGCTCCAGTGCTAAAAAATATTGTTGCCAAGGAAACCAAAGTTTGGAACAATTAGCACTGGCTTACAGTAATGTAATCAATCTTCCAATTGTAATCCACTCATCATTCCAATAGTCTGATGTCAATCAGTCAAAATAATTGATTGCTTTACCATATGATGTAGACTCAACGTAACCTAAAGAAATCAACACAGATCAACATGGAGCCAATGGAGCAACTTTGTTGTGCAACAAAGCCAAAACTTATCCACTTGAATGACCTCTTTAGTCTGCCAAATTACTTTGTTTCTTTTAGGGGTAATTTCTTGTTTACACTGGTTCTTTATATCTCACATTCTATTTAATTTGTTTCTTTTTAACTTAATTGTTTGTTGACATTGTGTCAGTGTAGCTAAGTCCATTCCTACTTGCATTACAGAGTGACGTTCTGCTTTTTTTACAGACATCAAAGAAAGGTGTGTTTTTATTTTCATTTTCTGCCTTTTTAAACTTTAATTCTCTATTTCAGCATAATTTTTTTCTGCTAATTTTGGAAAGAAAATTGTTTGATTTATTCTTTCTTTAATCTAATTTGATCACTCCTAATCTAATCTTCACTTCCATCAATTAAAATATTTAATTATGTAATAAAATTTTCAAACCATGAAATCAAAATGATGGAAATCAAGGCATTTCACTGCTTTTAAATCACAGTCTCTGAAAACATCACAAGGCCATGATTTTTTCTTATGGATATATTTTCTTTTCATTTTCTTCTCTCTCTCTCCTTTACTAACTCTAAACATGGGCTTTAATTAAAATCCAACCCCGAAATCCAACCAACTGTATCCCTGCCATTCTGTATCCCCTAGTAATCTCTTATCAGGTTTCTCCGCGGGCGTCCTGGTGGCTTCTCCTTTCTCTGGGGGTTGGAAAGGTGACTCCATTCCATTCACGAGGGCCATGTTTCTCCCATGTTTTTCACTCAGCTCAGGCAGCTGTAGAAATGATCAGATACTACTGCAGGGTAAACACACCCTGAGTACCACAGAGTCTGATCTTCCACTTTATCCAATGCTGTTACTCTGTGCTCTTGGTAACCAGTAATGAAACAGAGAGCTGCGTATTCATTACATTTTGCAAAGACAACATTTAAGTTAAATGCTCTAGATAACAAGCATACAAACAGAATGCTACTTTCATTACATCTTGCAGAACACCAAAAGTTGCCCCATCCTGATAACTAGCAAGTAAACAGAATGCCGCTTTCATTACATCTTGCAGAGACATCAAAAGTTACCTGTTCCTGATAACAAGCATGTAAGCAGAATGCTGCACTCATTACATCTTACAGAGATACCAACAGGTGTCTGCTTTGAACAGTCACCTCCCAGGAAATATCATACATTGTAGACATTTTTCAGACTGCTCTTAATTTTTTATTGCCCAAATACATAATGACAATTTGACTTGATCCTAAACATTTCTAATTCATTGATTTATATCTAACATTTTGGACAAATGAGCTTTAAAATCTTTCATATAACTCATTTTAACCCATATTCATAAAATATTCTGTATAATATGACTTGATCCTAAACACTTCTTATTCATATAATTCTATTATTTTAGACAAATGAGCTTTAAAATCTCTCATATAACTCATTTTAAGCCATATTCATAAAATATTTTATATTTTTATCTGTTTAGAATTCTAAGGACCAGCACCATCAGGGTACATGTAGAATCTGACCCGAACCACACCAAAATCTGGATCACCACCTAAGTGCATCCAATCAGTTTTTTAATGGTGATAAAATAGTTTACCATGCCACCGAATCCTGCCATCTTTCAATGCTTTCCATTATAATTGCAACTGGATATAAAGACCCCGCTATTAAGTTACATTATAACTTTTGAGACCACCTCGTAAGACATGTATCAGCCATCGCTAGAACTGTTTTTAAAAATCTCGCCCTTGGTTTATTTTTCCCATGAGGCTGAGAAGTGCATACTGACTGCTTACTTTAATGGAGCACCTTTTGTTGGGCATTTTGTTCAACCCCTTGTAATGATTTTGGTGGTACGAAGCCACCTTAATGTGATCCACTGTGTGGATTAAGAGGTTCATTGAGATGTAGAAGTAAGGTTCTTAATGTAGGTAAATTGATGTACAGGTGAAATATCAGGTGACCCCCCTAATGTATTTTACCTGACTTGAACAAATGAGAGAGAGAAAGAGAGATAGAAACCCTTAGCCTGCTGCAAACTTTTTTGCAAAATACATATTTTCTGCAAACATTTAAGAAATTCTTGCAAATTTGCTTCAAATTTTGTAAAAATTACTGCAAAGCTAATATATTCTTGTAAATTTGCTGCTAATTTGTTGCATATTTGCAAGAAGAAAGACATTCTTTAAAATCTGCTGCAAACTTAAATTGTTATTGCAAATTTGCTGAAAATTATCGGCAATACAAATCTTTCTTGCGAACTTCTGCAAAGTAGTTACAACAAAATTAAAATTAGTTTGCGGCAAATTTGTAGTAATTTTGCTACAATATTTCTGCAAACTTTTAATTTTGCTAAGGAGAGAGAGGGAGGTGGTACTGGAGGAAAGAAAGTGAGAGAACAAATAAGGAGAAGAAATGTTTAGATGAATATTTAGTAAATTAATACTTTTATAACCTACACAAGAGCCTGAATTTTACATAAATTTTCTTCCAAATTGCTTGTCCACAATTCCATTGTAAACTGCAACATACCAGTATCATCAAAACAATTGTTACAAGGAGAACTCAACAAAACAAAACAGAAAAGAACTCAGTTGCCCTCCCACCAAACTAATCTCCAGCAGAGCAGTGAAGCAGGGCATCAACACACTGTGTGGGGCATGACTTTTTCTCTGGAATTCCAAAGAACAAAAGAAAATTCTAGAACCAAGGTTCAAAAGTGTATGCTACCAAATACGACATTTGCAACAAATGAGAAGCATTTACACATTTAAAAGTGAGGTGCTTCAATTTTTAGTACTTTTGTATTGGTTTGCATTTGGCCATGGGCAACCTCATCAAAATTAAAGTCTTCCTAGTGCCAAATTACAACAATGATGGGAAACTATCACTTTTTACTATTAAAAGCTGCCATTGTCTTAGCTCTCATAATATGCAGACTTACTTGTGCTTGGTTTGCACTTCATTTTATAGAACAATTGAATTACACCCTAGAACAAAGTAAACTAACAGAAATTGATTCATAAAATGTGTGCAAATGTAAAAACTTGGCAAACACAAGTTAAAGAAAATTTCTTGTTTTGTAGAAATGTGTTCACACAGCATGAGAAATGATGATTACAATTATACTTTTGAGTCCATAGCATGTCCTTAGACAATCAACCTTGTGCTTGTATAATGGCTAGTCTGATTGGGGGGGAAAAAGCTAGAAAAAAGTTACTGCATGAAAGTTCTAACTCCCTGGGCGGGTCATTTTGGATCACAACCATGTAGAGTCTAATTGGGTGTCTAAATGGGGCAACTCTTTCATTAACCGACTTAGTGCAAATACATCACAATTCTAATACAATCTGACTGTAGGGTTTACAGCTATACTTAGGTTTTAACTTGTGCATGCTTTTGATCTAAAATAATTTAACTTGACAAAGTAGCATATTCTTTGCCAAACTGAAACAAAAGCCTTGAACTCTTTTGTTTTGATTTTAACCACACAAGACCCCCTTTGTTTTGGAAAAAGTTTTGCATCATATATCAAGGACAAAAATGTTTACAGAATCTCTGTTTTTCTTAATATTTACAAACAAATCCGAAAAAGGATGCTCAAATACCAAGAGATCAAGTTCACCTATATATCAGAGAATGTGGGGCACTTCAGCAAAGATGAATGTCCATCACACATGAATGTGGGGCACTTCAGCAAAGATGAATGTCCATCACAAAAATGTTACATAAAAGAACAAATTTCTCTGAACAAAAGCATGGAAAATTTTATGGAATCATGGAAGCTGACCTTTCTTAGACTGACAAGGCATAAAATTCCCAATGCTAGCTTTTCTTTTACTTTTTACCAAAAAATATACACACTCTAAGCTGTAAAAAATTCTAAAATAAGGCATATCCAAGTCATAAATTAGTAATTTAATTTGTTTTTATGGTTAATTAGCCCTACCACTGAATACACCATTACTGTGTGGAAAAGTCTACTAGAATTTCTGCAACAACAGGTTTTTCCCACATTACAAACAAAAAGGCCGCCTCACTTCTGTTTTTGTCACATTATATTGGTTACATAATGGATGATGGATGAGAAGTTGGAGTGTTTGGTAAGTTATCAATTGACTGTTCAGATTAACCTAACAAGATTTAATGCTCTCCCATCTGTTTAACTCCTGAGAGCTCTTTTAAATCTGTTGCCAGTAATGACATAACACTTGCTTCCCATACATGAACAAGAACCACTGTTCACCAATGCAGTACTGGTACACTACAGAGCACATTCGGTACAAGTTGATCCGTGGACTAATAGATCCGCGGACTAAATATGGCTGATCCACTTAAAAGCCATGCCACTATTCGCCTAATGGTATCCACTCCTCAACTCGTGCCACCGCTGCAGGGGTCTCGCAAGTAAAACTCGTGGCTGAGATTTAATCCGTTTAATGGTACGTAGGGAGGCAGGGAGACCGTCAGGGGATTAGCGCAGCTTGCTTTTTAGTGGGATTGGCCATATTTAGTCAGCAGAACATTAAGTCCGTGAAAGACCTCCCCTTTTAACTGCAAAGATTCACTTTGAACCAATATTCCATCTAGGTTCAATGCTATTTCTCAAGTTGGATAAACTAAGAGAGTAAAAAGGGCCACGTTAAAAAAAAAAAAAAAGGACATCCCTTCTATGAAATTGCTGGCTACAAACCTAACCCTTTGTTTTACCAGATTTATGGCACACTTTATGCTGCCTAACTTTCAATTACAGCCTTAAATGAAGTAAAACCATTGGAAATAAAAAATAGGTAAACAACAGGACACTGACAGTCAAAACACTTGTTTAGCTGCTATGGAAATTTTACTGCCTCCATCATCAGATGGTTACGAATGCATACCATAGGGTATAAAACTGAGACGAGATGGGGTCCTCATGTTCTAGTCTTTCGCTGATGTCAGTTCAGGCATGTTTTCAGTTTAATTAGGCCCACCTAACTCAGTGTGACCCATCTTGTTTGATTATGATTAGCATGTCAAAAGAATTTCATGCAACAGTACACAGCCATTATTGGGGTAGTGGGCAGGGGATAAAACTTGTTGCCAATTTGGTAAGCTTATCCAATTTTCTGGATATTTTAAATATATATTTTGAAGAATGGCATTTAAAAAGATACAAGTGTTTTAATCCAATTTATATAGTCAATACTTTATAAATATTATCTTGAATTGAAGATTTTTTATTGTGCTTATCTTCTTTGAAGCAGTATTTTTATATCTCCAAAAAATATAGTAAGTCAAACTTATGTAACTGGTGGTACTGGTGAAACAATTTGGTATGCACCATGTAAGAATAAATCTATCACTATCATCATTACCATAAAAAGACAACCTACTAAACTAAAATCAACCAAATCTGACTGGGAACACAGCTTTGGAAATCTCTATTTTATAACTGCTCAATACTGAACAGGATCTAAGATGCATCGACTTAATTTTTAGGGGCGAGGGTTCCAAGAGTTTTTTCAGTTAAATACACACAGACTCCCAGCAAAGTGGCAACTCAAGAAATGTGATGAAATTCTAGTAAACCAAAATTGAGGATAATCTTTAAAACAATTGGTTAAGATCTGAAAGAACCTCTGTGGATCGATGCTGAACGACCTGCATCTTGGCTCACAACCAAAATGGAAAGAAATAACGCTGACAGAATCAATGGTTTGGAACACATTCTGAAGTAATTTTCAATTATGAGGGAAATCGGAATGGCAGTGGTATGGGATCAGACCTTCTCATTTCCTCGATGGATGGTGATTTGATTGATAAAATAAACTGCAGCTACTAGTCAAAAGCTTTTTAAAAGTTCTAATTAATAATTAAAATCTCTGCCCCATCCATCTGCCCCTTCATATAGATTACCTCATATTATGTATATAAAGACAAAAACTATACTGAGTTGCACAAGCAAATTTTGTGAAAGTCAAAAATAAAACAAGGGCACTTGTCACATTCCTGGATTAATTCTTACCTTTGATTTCATCATACTGGCTGTTATATACCCTTACTTACCTACACATGTCCTCCTGTCTGTGTGAAGCCTGTATCCAGCTGGACACTCGCATACGTATGCACCGTGTGTGTTACGACACGTGTTTTGGCATCCACCATTGTACGACATACACTCATCAATGTCTTAATGTAGAAGCAGCAGTAAGAAAATGAAAGAATAAGCAAGGATAAGCAAAACAATCCCCGATACCAGGGCAAAAAAATTATATATATACTTTAATGCATGGTTTAGACCAATAAAATTAAGGTTCATGTTACAAAAGGAAATGAAAACAGAATGTAAACAGAAAACAAGGTTCTCATATTTTTAAAGAAAAAAAAAATGCCTGTAAAGTTTAAATTAAAATAACATAAAATGGTTCAAAATGGGATGACGGTCACACAAGACAAATGAAGTCACACAAGACGAATGATGTCACACAAGACAAATGATGTCACAATATGCAGGTGATGTCACAAAGATACTATTTAGTCAAATACAACAAAGCACAACATTTTTAGAATCCCAGCCTTAAAAGGTACACAATTGAAGCATCAGTTTCCTTAAAAATTTGAAAACAATTGTCTCACTGACATACTGATACAAAGAAAAAAAAAGCTGAGATAAGGTAGATTTTCTTTTATCTCCAGTGTGACATCACAGACAAATAGATATGACATCACAAAAAAATGTGACATCACATGTAACACAAGGTTCTACTACACATCAGACACAACAACAGACCTACTTACATACTTCATGGCTACCTCCCAGGTGACACCTGACAGGTGACACCTGACACTCACCTATACATCTTTTTCCATCTTGTGCCAGTTTAAATCCCTGCGGACATTTGCAGTAAAATGAGCCAATGGCATTACAGCATTCCTTTTCACATCCACCATTGTTTATCGCACATTCGTTAATATCTGGAAAGGAAAAATAACGAAGAATAAACTTGTAGTAAAAATTCAGTTATGTCTCAATCCTTTTTTGTAACTGGTACAGTTAATGTTAATCAAGATGTAACATGTTTAATACCATATTCATTTATATAATTTCATAAATAAGATGTAATAGACATTTGTTCAAACTAAAGGGTTTCTATGATAAAATTTCTTCTTTACAGTAATCACAGATATGTTGCACACTGCAAAAAAAGAGGAAATATTAAGACAAATAACACAAATTTATATCAGTGAGCAATAATTTATTTCACATATCGGAAAAAAAAAAAAAAAATTAAGAAGTCATCAAGTCCAAGATCCACATTCTGGTTACACAATCCATCTGCTGAATTTTTAAAATATTTTATCTCACAGTACCAAGATCAAAATACACAGGATTTCTGCTTTATCAAGGAATTAAAGAAAAGTGTTGTAATCCTATCCTGGCACTTGACATTCACAAAGTCTTATCTCATTCTTACACAACTTACGATGATATCACGTGCTGAAATTGATCATTTTCAATTAACCCTTTCTCCCATTGAGGAGGGTAGAACAATGTAAGTAACCTGTGTCAACACTCACGTAGATCTCTTTAACTGAGAGTCATGAGAAAGTGGTGCTAAAACTGCCAGCTTGTGAATTCTATTGTTTGAGAAGTTTTTTCAATGCTAGCCACTTTATATTGTCTGGCTTAAGCTTTTACAGACATGCTTGTGCTCCTTCTTATCAATATCATGCATTAATATTATAGATATCTATATGTCCAAAAAATGATATACCTTCTGGTAGTTTGTGTAATACCCTTCTGGCTTTTTTTCTGCATTTAGATAGAAATATAACCTATTACCAAAGATCAAAGATAATAATAAATGAACTTGCTAACCATATATCAATTTTTTACAGTTATCACATGACAATATGCCAATATAATATATAGGAATACCTTTTTAGACTGGCCTTACATGTACAAGAGCTAGTGGATAAACTCAAACAAAAAATATGGAAAGGTAACTGTAGAAAAATAAATGACAGGGATAGGAGGAAAATCCACAATTTATTTCCCAGCAAAATATCAAATACTGCCATTTCACTGCACTGGCCTATGTCATCTGTATTTTTAAATAAAATAAAATAGAATTTAAAAATAGTAAAACAGCATCGAGGTTTCAGCACTTGGCTGATGCAATGTAATCTAAGTTTTCTGTTAATTGGTAAACAGCAGTCTTTGTTCTGTTATAGAGCTTGCTGCCACCATCAGTTAGTGATGAAACGGCAGTCAACGAACTGAACAAAAAAAAGGTGAAATCAAATTTCATTAGGACTTCCTTGGCCTGATGTAACGCAATGTAAAAATAAGGCCCGCGAGTGATTCACGCTGAGATTTAAAGAGCACTTAGTTATGTAGTCAGAACGAGTTACCTCTACACAGCTAATGATGGCCGTAATAAAAAAGTTGTTAGAAATACTAACTCTGACATAAAAATCCAGGTAAAAGTATAAATAGGAACATGTATGCACTGTTGAACAACTTACACACTTCTGTAATGCAAGCTTTCATCAGGATATCAATGTTTTATATTGGCTTTGAGCAGGTTAGTTTTCCTTCTTTTCAGTAATACAAACAACCTGCCATCATACAGTACCTATAACTATGTATATGCAGAATGTCTGTAGGTACTGAGAGAGAGAGAGAGAGAGAGAGAGAGAGAGAGAGAGAGAGAGAGAGATCCTACATGCACATTCATATCTTTCTCTCATTCCTGCTTCTCTTCCTCCTTCCATTACTCTCTCTCTCTCCCTTCTCTCTCTCTCTCCCTCTCTCTCTTTCTTCTCTCTCTCTCTCCCTCTCTCTCTCTCTCTCTCTTTCTCTCTCTCTCTCTCTCTCTCACACACACACACACACACACACACACACATTTTGAGTATAAAAACTATGTTTTAGCAGTGCCACAGCTATGTTTTAGCAGTCCTGTTTCTCGTCAAGACACCTGAATGCATGCCATATACTGTAATACTGATAACCCCATGACATAAATTATAGCCTTTACAACCCCGAACAGCATTTGGGTGTTTTTAGAGATAACCCATGTCAAGATTGCTTTCTTTCCTTTTTTTTTATTACACTCTGAATCATACGGAGTTTATATACCTTGTAATTGGACCCAAACTAAAAATCTTTTCATAAATGTGTTTACAGAGATAACCTGGGTAAAAAGGTTTTTGTCACTTTTTTATGTTTTAATGCTTTTTCTCTCTTATCATTGAATGAATCTCTTCAAGATGAAAGAAATATTTTTGAAATTAAGATTTTCAATGAGATAACCTATGAAATGCTTTTTTATAGTTTCACAATTGTGATGTCAACCCTATAATAAAATGTCACTTTGTGCACGATTTTGGAAATTTAGATTTAAAGATAGGAACATCTTTCTTTTAAGAGGGGTTTGCAACACAAAATTCAACTTTGCAAGATCATTTTTGTAAGAAATTTACACCTAAATTCATTTTTAAGCCCTGCTTTAACATGATCGAGTTAAACTATTAATTCTCCATTTGACACGCCAAAATACTCTTAAATAAATAAATACATATTTGTAACATTTGTCTCTTTTTCAAAATGCTTCTCTTTCTCATTCCCACACCCAATCTAGAAGTTGGTCTTATAATGAATCCCATCTTTGCCAAATCCCAGCGAGAACTTCATCCCTGTTATAGTTTGACACTTATCCTGTCCCATTTTGATGACCAGCCAAGGTCATCTCAACTGACCCCTCATCTGTGTGACAGCTTCCGAGTTTGACATTAATGGAAAATTAAGGTGGGATTGATGATACGGTTTATGTTGATGGCCAGATGTAAAGAGAAAGAGTCTCCATTGTGCCATGTGGAATAGTAAGACCCCATTCCCATACCTAGATCAATCTAGCAGGTTCGACCCATCTCAAAGATGATTTTTGCTACATTACATTCAGATTAATTGGCTTAGATGTCTGGCACACCTACTGAAGCCGCTAAACGATAGTAACTTACCCCCTAACAGCTTAGGTAGGCATGAAATACAGTGGAGTTGCTTAAGCTGAATGCAATTCAGCAAGAAACCCTCGGAGATAGGTTGATCCTGCTAGATTGATCTAGGTATAGGAACGGGGTCTAAGTTAATTGATCACCTCAGGCCCCCAGGATAAACTCCCTTGTCCACTCATATTTGAGTGACCACTGTCCACTCTGTGTTCATGTACTGACCATGCCTTTCCCACCACACATGGAAGTGATGAGTCAATCTGATTATGTGAGAAACTGTTGGCCAAATTCACACTGAAATATGCCTGGACTGCAACAGATCTGGTCAAACGTGTTCGATCAGAATGCAAAGAATTTACAATTATCATTTTCAAGGCATAGAAATGTTGATGCATTCAAAGCAGGATGTTTCAATTGTGACCCAATTGCTGACCACTCAATTTTTATGGCTTTTAGTTTATACTAACTTTTATGTTTATATCCTAAAATGTATTTATTTTTAAATCTTTTTCCCAGTCATCATGCCGCATGTATTTTGGGGGTCATGTCGATACTCCCCCAAACCGTTACTCCCCCCCCCCACCCCACCATTACTCCCCCGCACCGATAATCCCCCTTAGTAATTTTTTGTATTCAGCGCATCGATATGACCCCACACTATACCTCCCCGCACTGGTACATCCCCGCACCGATACTCCCCCGCACCGATAAGTATTGGTGCGGGGATGTACGGTGCGGGGGAGTATCAGTGCGGGGAGGTATAGGCATGTAACCGTATTTTGTACCTACATATATGTTATAAAACTAACAACACAGTAGAGAGCCTGTACAATGTAATCTGTACAATGTAATCTGGAGGTGATCATTTTGACTTTCTGATTCTTAGGCTGTATTCCCAGAGCTTTTAGATCGATCTATCCCCGCGGGGAGTCTCACTAGATTACTGTCAGATAATCCGGCTTAAATGTCCGTCCCACCTACTACAAGCTGTAGGAGGGTAATTAACTTTCGTGTCCGCTCGGCTGACAGCTATTTAGCGTGAACCCCCAGGGAGTTAGGTCGATCTAAAGTAGATCGATCTAATCTCTGGAAATGGGGTCTTAGAGGAAAAGCATCCAATGCGCAAGTACATAACAATCATATAATGAGATGATTTTAATTACTGATAGATGGAATGAAAGATTTTAATTCTAACATGGAAGACAAAACCAAAAAGGCTTGGCATAAGTGTTATAAATAATCAGCTGACTCAAATAATAAATAGATAACACACAAAATATGAGGAATTTCTCAGGGACATGCCAGATAGTGAAATAAAACACACACATAAAACAAGGATGTAACCCTTAGCTCTTTCTAAGAGACATTTATCTGGAGGTTCGGATATGAATCATAACCAAAGGAAGCCATGTCTCCAACTTTCCTGTTTATCCTAGATCATAAACGGAACAAAAAATAATAAAAACCACAATAAAAAATAACACACTTCTTTCATAAAAAGGACAACAAGTCCTGCAAAAATAATGCAAGCCACAAGAACAAAATAAAAACGCCTCTTTCAAAGAAGCAACAACAATTGCTACAAAAATATTTCAGGCCACAAGAAAAACAAAGCTTCTCTATCATTAAAGCACCAACAGGTCTCTACATATGATAGAAATAAGTGCAATAACAAAATACAGGAATCACAGGAAATACCATGTAACCGAACTGCATTAACTATGTGTAACTTGAGAACTTAGATACGTTGGTGTGATTTAAGAAAATATTCTTTATCATAACTATCAGCATCAAAACTGACAAAAGAAAACATTGGTTTAATTCACACCACGGGGATCTGATCCTGAAACTGTTCACCTCCATCATCTCTCGTTAGAAAGGCGATAGCGATTGCATTTCATCACACAGCGCCTTCAGCATATAATCGATTTATCATAAAGTCAAACTGTTTTTGCCCTGTTTTATGTGAATTATTTTTGATTTTATTACATCATACAGAGTATTCAGCACAATCTATGCATGACAAAATGAAATGCTTACTCAGAATCATCATCCCCTTTTGTTATATCTGACTAACTGAAAATTTCCTCAAATATTCCAATTAATTTCAAGATTCATATACAATATTTACCCTCAAATACACAATTCTTAATGAAACCCAATTACCTAAGATATATCCAAGTAGTCTACTAAAGAAAATTGGTTTTAAATAATTAGCCATTTTTTATGCAAAAGAAGCCGGTTCAAGAACTGCTACGAAACAAAATCGAGCAGTGTGAATGCAGCCATCAAGAAGATCTCAGCTAGCACCTGTGGTGGAAAATGAAGTGTCATGGCAAATTAGACATTTCACCTATTTTGACAAGCCATTCAACAAGGAATTATTCTTTGTGATAGCTAACAAAAATGGAAGTATTAGAATGTAAAAGGGAAGCAAGGGTCATGCCCCTAAACAGGTTATAGAATATAAGGGTAGAATTAGGCATAATGCAGAGGAAAACTAACAGGAAATGTACGGAATGTGCTAATGAAATTAGTCTGAAAATTTCATCTGTCTAGACATCCTATGGTCAGTACATGACTGATCAAGGATAAAAGAAATGGAAATGAGAAAAGACGGGTATTTCAACTAAAACGATGTCCTTTTCACTTCAAATGGGGATTCTATTTCTCTGGGCTGAGATGTCAAATTTCAAACATTGACAGAATTGTGGGATTTTACAAAAACTGTGGGATTTTACAAAAAATTTATTGCTTGTCTGCAACAATAACACTTTTTCTTTTTAAAGTGGGAACTGTATTCCTCTGAGCTGGCTCTTTAAATTTCTAACACTGATGAAAAAAATATGATTTAATGTAACCAAGAGAGATGCTTCCTGTAAAGCAATCAAGTGCCTTTGTTTATATGTAAGCAAGTAAATGCTTAGAGATCATTTGCTGGCTTGTATCTAACAGCAGCAACAGTACACACTAAAAATTAAACAATTTCAGAATCAGTGTCAGAATCATTCCTTGTAACTGCACTGTTGTGTTTACTAATTTTCAAAGAAAAAATACTGCTATGAAAAAAATTCTGAAGTGTAACTCTGAACCCCATACCCCGTCAGGGATCAAGTGAAGGAGGCCCCTTCTATCAGCACATTTCTAATCTATGGCAGCCATTGTACCTCCCAGTAGATAGGCCATGTAGCATTAAATACACAATCAGTCATCTTGATTCTATGCAAGTTTTTAAAAAAACTTGAAGAAAAAAAAAACTGCTACCCCTCTCATGAAAGAATGGAAAAATTATAAGAAAAAAGATTGGAAGTACATGTAACTGTACACCACTTTCCAATTTCAATTTTTTGATTTTTTGTTCAAGAGGAAGGAGTTCTAACATTACAAACAATAAATATGTTATGTCAATTGATAGAAAAGAGTACTTTATAAATCATTTGCTTACATAAGTGGTATTTGCACAGTAATCATGTTAAATTACTTATAAAACCCTTATATCTTTCTCGGTACAAATGAACTTCTTTCTGACATTAAGATAAAACAATGAAACAAGCTCTTGTTAATACCACATTCTTTAAAAAGGACCAAGCTGTGCTTTCTCACCAAGTGTCAATTAATGTTGAAATAATGATCAAAATATGCCTGTTTCTTTCCACCCACATTTCACGCCTTTCTTTGGAATGAAGAAATGTTTTCTGATTATTAAGTACACAATACCAAACCTTTCGTTAAGTCTATTTTTCTGTCTTGCTATCCATCCAAACCACCCATCTCGTATTCTTAATTCTATGCTAAACTTCACTTTTTCTGCATATTTGCAATTATTGTGGTTGGTAAGGGAACTGAAATACACAACACTGTTTGTCTCATTTACAAGCAAATTTCTCCGGATCTGCCTCTGAAACTTTTCATATTGTTATTCCATTGACACCAGCTCAACTGGCATGCTTCTGATGGTAAACAGATTCTTTTTTTCCCAAATATGCTTTGAACTCTATTACTTCCTCCATACCATGTCCTTCATGTGCGTTCATATGACACAAGGGTTTGTTTAATTGACAGAAATTGGGCACAATTTGGTAATGAGGGTCAGAGGGAGTAAGCCTTCTGTCACCTATTAGAGTAATGGCATGGCTGTCGATGTTGAATGTGATTTCTTTTAGATAATCGGGACGAGTTCTATGACCCCATTTCCATAGATTTTAGATCCATCTATCCCTGTGGGGAGCCTCACTAGATTACTGTCAGCTTAGCTAGCTTAAGCATCTGTCCCGCCTACTAAAAGCTGTAAGGGGGTAATTAAATATGGTGCGCGCTTGGCTGACTGCAATTTAGCGTGAACCCCCAGGGAGTTAGGTCGATCTAAATCTTAATCTCTGGGTCAATCTAAATATCTGGGAATGCACCCTATGTGTACCCCCCTCCCCCCCCCACACACAAACACTACTACTGACACACACACACACACACACACACACGTGCAAATATGGAATCACAGTTCAATCACAAAAACATGCACATGCATGCACACACACTACCTAGCCCTCCCCCACTGAAAAATAATTTCAAACAAAAAATGTCACAATTTCCATTTGTTTTTGGTGAAAGGCTAACACCTCTTCCCTAAGCCCTCTTAAGAAGAGTGAACCTTCATTGTTCCCAGTGATTGTTGCTCATGTACGTGTCTCTGGCTGTCGGGTGATATTCTCAGAGACTAAGATTAATGCTTGCTTTATACAATGTCTTCTTTTTCCACAGAAAAACGACACAAAACTGGTGCAATGTATGATAAACAAAATGTAAAGTGGTATTTACTGAAATCAGCTTCAATTTGTTCAGAGCAAGATTTATGTGTCTAAAACACAATATGTTTTTTCCCCAAATTGTGTCAACAGAAAATGCCTTTATTATGGTTAGGATATTAATTAACAAATGAAACTTGGTACAATAAACAGTGTTGTGGAATATCATAATTATACCAACAACTCCCAAATGCAGATGAATAAAGCATTTTTATGTGGGTTGGACCTCATCCCAAAATAGAAAATCACTAACTCCAGGATACAGTTTATTAAAATGTATTTCGGTGTATGGACATCTGCCTTCAGAAAGTCTCAAAATCAGATCAGAAAGCTTTTTTCATCTCTTCTTGGTAATTCAGTACACCACATGAGGTGCTCTGTTGATCTGGTCTGTTTAGAATACCACTTGATTTTAATTAGCAACAAGCATGTGTCTAAACTGATAAAGATAAACCCTCTTCTTCTCCTCTAACCTTCCCCATTGCATGTTATTTTTTTTCACATATTAGATCTTTTTCTGTCTCTCTGCTGCTGTCTGCTACACAGATCATGTTCTAACCTATAAATCACCCCGCTCCCCCTACCTAATACTTATAATGCCATTTTCTGTAATTTCTTACTGTTTTTCTTATTTTTCCTTCTAACCTCTCCCCTCCCCCCCCCCCCCACACACCACACACACACACACATCNACGGGTCATGCATCATCTCTCTCTCCACCCTGTCTCTTTCTCATTCCTTCTCTCTCTCTCTCTCTCTCTTTCCCCCCTCTCTCAACCATATCTCTTCTCCCTCCTTGCTTCTTTTTGTCTCTTTCTCTCTCTCTCTTCCTACATGTAGCAAGCTGAAAATCTAAGCTATATAGTTTCCCTAACCTCTTACTCAAAACTCCCAGCTGCAACCTTCATTGCAAGGTGAACACATATACACTAGACCTGACACCTAGTGATTTTTTATACAGCTTTGAAACAACACAATATTACCAGTAGAAATACTACTACTACATGATCAGCACACGCCCATGAAGGCGCGATGTTTCTTCTCAAAACAAAATTATTTTTTGAGAAGGTGTGGATTGTGTAAGATGGCATGTTTTCGAGGGCAGAGAAAAAGTCCATTAAAAACCATTTATCATGGGCTGGTGCTATGATAGGGTGTTTGTTGAGATGTGTCAGTGTAGACTGTTTTAATGTACAGTCTGTATAAAAAATACCTGTTAGTTTTACAAGTATGATGTCACTGTTTGCACAGGTGTCATTGCAAAAAATATCATTATCCTCGTCAGCTTGCAGCAATTTCTGAATGATTTGCTCTGTCTCTGATTTTTTATTTGATTTGACTTTATTGAATACACTGAAGGCAAAGGTTTAAGCGAAATGCCTGTTCAACAACTATGGATAAATGTGTACCATACAAGAAAAATACAAGAAATGCACATCTCTCTCTCTCTCTTTCTCTCTCTCTCTCTCTCTCACACACACACACACACACACACACACACACACACACCAGCAACACATCATATAACCTCCAGAAGTTCACAGGTAAAGTCAACTCAAGATGAAACACTTTATGGGGCACCCAAAATCAGAAAGGGTGAGAGAACAACTTCCTACCCGCTGTCTATTTCTGCCCATCTTAACCGAGAGACGTCAGAACAATTTTGCAACCTTGTCTATTTCTCCACAGGTGGCTCTGAAAATTTAAGGAAGATGCGTTCCCTGGTTGACTTTTGACTATCTTTGAAGGGATCAGCAGACGAGGTTGTGTTTATCTGAGGAAATGTCGGATTGCCCAACCTTCAGGGAAACTTATAAAAATATAGATATATTGCCCTATTTTTAAAACATTGTCCTGTTTTTAGTCTTCAAAGATAACTCAGATATTTGGCTCTTTTAGAGCAATATAACTAATATAATTTTTAATGGTGGAGAGAAACGGTGTTAAGTGGTTTAAAATCTTGATTAATTTTCAGGAAAAGAAATGTCTAGCCTTTTTAGGAACTGGCTACATTTTGCCTGAAGGCCATGTCTGGTGACATTTGCAGATGCCAAATTTACATTCAGTTTTCCAAGAATGTTTTCAAGTAAAACATCAATTTATTGAAACTCAGTTGTACCACAGTGAAAGCAGTTTTTGCACAATTACAAGCACAGTTATGACAAAATCTGAACCTTACAAAGTTCTGGGTGTTTATAAAACAAGCAAGGTGCTGTCTCTCAAATCCCTCAAGTATCCTTGTCAGAAAGATGCATTCAAAAGATTCCATGAATTACTCTGTTACCTGTCAGTGGAAAGGTGTGTGTGTGTGTGTGTGTGTGTGTGCACGTGTTTGTGGTTATGTGTGCGCACGTGTCTGCCATGTATTTGTGCGCATGCACATGTGCATGTGTGTGTGTGTGTGTGTATTTGTGTGGGAGGAGGTGTAGGGGTTTAACAGAAAAACATCTTACATAAAGTTTGAGCGACAACAGTTGTCAAACCCAGCCACATCAGCTGGCTAAAATATCCTTCTGTCTTACAGCACAATACTAACAACAATAGCAACTTCCGATTCCTTCCGTCAACCACCTGATAAGCGGTGACTGTCTTCACAGATAGCATCTAACCCTACCTAGTCCGGCTAATGGTATCGAGAGCAGACAAATGGTTGTCGGACATGACTGCTCACAGCTTAATAACAGCGACTGCGTTGACTCCTGTAGATTGACACAACAAAGGACGCAGCATGATGGGTCTCTTTACCACGCTGACATTGATATAAAGTGCTACCTCCAAGTTGAACTGATATACCCAGATAAGGGATGGACTTGTAGTATTTTGAAACCAAAACATGGGGTATCTGTATGTTCTTCTTTGTAGTAAGTTCTTGCTAAGTGTTTTTTGAGAGGACAGTAAAAGAGAGGGAGAAAGGGAGAGAGAGAGACACACAAGAAAGAAAGAAGACACAGGACAAAAAAAAAAAAAAAAGAGACACAGGAAAAGAAGTTCTTAACCCTGGAGAGAGGAGTGGGGGTAGGGGGTGTTTATTTTAACTTATCGTACCCAGTTTCTCTCAAGGAGAAACAAAATTAAGACCCAAGTTCTAAAGCATTATTTTCTATCTTATTCCTCATATTTCTTCGTATTTTGTAATTTATTATAAGACTAAGTGCAAGTGAATTCTACACATTTATCCAGCTAACTGCTGAAAAAGAACAGTCAATGCTGACATTCATTCTGGTCAATCAGGCCGCATTCACAGCAGCGGACTAACTAGTCTGCAGATCAAATATGGTTGACCAACTCAAATGATTGTTGTGTAATCCTAGCAGTGAATCCATTTAGTATCTACCAGGGGATTAGTTGACAAGCTTTTCAGTGGGTCACCACATTTGATCCACCATCTAGTTATTCCGTTGTACTGAATGTGGCCTCGGTGTCCATGAACTGGCCTTACAAACAGATTAGGCATTTACCAACACTACCCGCAGTCTTCAAGTCTACAATTATTCAGCATCAACAAAGTGATACCTAGCACTAACATTCATCCACTCTGGTAGTGCTGGTTAACCCGTGGGCTAAATGGTTGATATGGGTGTTGGTGCTAGAAGATCTGCGGGAAGTGCTAGTAAACGCCCAATCTGTTTAAAAGGTCTGATGAAAAGCCTAATTCACTTACCATACTGACACCTGGGGCCCTGAAAGCCTGCTGGACATGAGCAGAGTTGAGCTCCATACCCTACTCCGGCCATACATCTGCCTCCATTAAAACATACACCACTACTGCATACAGCTGGAAATACAGAATAATATCAATATGAATATGGTTTCTGACATTATCAACATCAACAAAAATATTCATTTAATATTTCACCTTGGATCCAATAATCACAAGATTTCATGTAACGAAGATTGTCCAAATGAAAAAATTAAAGTACAATAAGATATTATTGCAGCTCTTTCTTTAAATATCAGAACTTATAGTTTTGGTCGGGGGTTAGATGGTGTGTGTATGTGTGTCACAGTGTGAATATGTACTAAATTGATTTTCTCAAAAGAAGCTGAAAATCTAAACAAGGGAAAAGATGTCACAAAGAGCATTGACTTTTCTCTAGTATATGTCATTGCTGAGAAATTTTGGAGAAAGAAAATCTACACTCTCTTGCAGAGAAATTTCACTTTTCATGCTTCATATAATGCATATGATATACACTAGTCCAAATGTGGACCGTTTAAATGTGAAATTCATCACCAATTTTCATAGCAAATATTTCTATCATCCTAAATACTTAGGAAAATTATTCAAAAATGTGAAAAGATATTATATTTCCTTTATGTGAAATTCTTCTGAACAATGCTGGCAGCATAACAGACATTGTTGAAGTTTTCAAAAGGGCTCATTTTCAGGTCACCACATTTCCTGCTAAACAAAAAATATCTGATTCAGCTTAATTAGCACATAATTGGGATTTAAGCAGAGATTCCCATGCACCATTGCATTTTTTGTCAAGATCAGAATCTTATGGCATGGGACAACTTACGTGCCATGGTCCTCCCATGAAACAGGTTTGGATGGATTATATATTTAGTTATTTTCCCTTTACACCTTGACAGCATCTACCTCACTTTTTTATTCTTGAACAACAACAACAAAAACAACAACAACAACAACAACAGAAGGTTCTGTGAATGTCCTTATGTTTTATAACAACTAGTGTATTTTAAATATTGTATACACGACAGAATATCTTACTTATAAACTAACAATCAATCCCAATATCCAGTTATGTTGAAAAAATTCTTTATCACAAAAATAACTCTGGTTTTATCAGGCATATTTTAAAATGTTGAAAGAAATATGAGTAACCTGACCTCTGCCGAAGAAAAGAAAACATCAGTCGGGAGAAATACAAGCAATTTACTCAGTTTTCTCCATAATAAAAAGAAAACCGTGTCAGACATTGTGCAAAATTTTGGAAGAAATTCAAGACGTCTGCTTATTTTCCACTGATTTACTATAATTCATCCATAAAACAGGTGGAGGGCGCTGACACACAATCGAAACCCACTGAGAGGGAAACATAAATTTCTGCTACGAAACATTAAATGCTATTAGGAAAAAAATCGGAATCAATTACTTCAGAGTTATGTTAAATTTGCTCATTTTTGATTGCCTCACTAAATCGTCATCCTATTAATGTTCCACACATGGTGAGCAAACTGAGGGTTGTATTTTGGGATTAAGAAAATGTAAGGGCTGTAGACACCAATTTTAATGCCCCTCCCCACCTCCAGTTACTGCAGCCTGAGAGCCTAATATCTGTATTTTTTTTTCACCAGATAGCTTCAGCCTGTGCCTTACATGGTTCAGTCAGACCACCGTCTCAAATAAATTCCACTTTTCATAATTAACTCTTCTAAAGAAAAAATCTACAGACAATGAAAGATAATTCAAAACAGCACAGACATCACCACTGTTGTAATGGCATAAACTTTGAAAATCTACTCTGATCCCAAATTCAACTGCATGTAGTCAATTGTTTTGGACTGGTGGCAAACATCATAGATTGAAAAGGGACATTTTTATTCTGTATCAGAGAGATTACATGTCCTTCCTCCAGTTTATCACTGCAACAACATTTTTCACATACATCTAGACATAAGAAAAAGATGGGAATCTTACTGGGACAGGGTCCTACATGTTTATAATGGCCAATGTCTTTGTCACTACTTTTTCCATTTTATGATGCGCACATATCCCATCAACTTATCAAAAAGAAATGAAATCCTCAACTTACTAGTCTGCAACAACAAAATGATACCGTGAATGATATATACTGACACAGCATTATGTTCCTGGCTCTGACATGTAGCCAAAGTTTCATAAATATTGAAGTAATCTGGTTCCTTAAAAGTTAGATAGATGGCGCTAGATGTACACTGATGCCCTTCAGCCTCTCTCCCCCCCCCCAATCTTATCTGAAATAACTAACTACCACCAATACACCAGGACCACCACCTTTTATCTTTTGGTTATGACTTTGGTGTATGCAGTAGTATGCAGCAATCATTTTTGAAAAGAATACTTTTGTAAAAAAAAAAAAAAACTTGGAAGAATCAAAGAGCAATGGTGGTATTCAAGGGAACCTCCTTTCTCTGTTCATTACAAGGAAGAGTAAGAAAATGATTCTTCAAAGAAAGTTTCTACAAAGGGCCTTTTGTGACTTTTTTTGTCAAATTATGTGTATCCACCCTTCCTTCCTGCACTATTGGCAAGAAGACCAGCACTGTATCCATTGGGGCTTGTTTGCTCCATTACAACATACTGTTCATCACAGAAGGTGATGATATCAAGATGCAATCAGTCTTTTGAGTCTTTTAAAAAGTTCAATAATCGATTTTAAAACAATCAGCATTGATGAAAAATTATTGATTTCGATGAGAAGATTCAGGAAATTGAATTTGAAACAAGACCAGGATATGATTGCCCAATGAACCGCCTAATAATCCACTCAGACAACATGGGTAAATTTAGCAAAGGTGTTTTTCTTCTGGCAACTCTTGATTGTTTGATTCGGTTTTGCAAATCATGGAGAAAACAGTGCAGAAATGGCACTGCTGAGAGAGACAGAGAGAGAGAGAGAGAGATCCATTCTGCAGACTGTAGCTTCACAACATCAAATTAAAGCATCCTTATTTCACCCTTACAAAACCAATGTAGAGAGACACAAAAGGCTACCACATTTTGTCCAAATAACTTTGTCCACTTCAATTCAGGACAAAGAAAAAAGTGAAAAGATGGATACTTTCCACCCACCTGTCTAGCACTAGCTGACTTGATTACAGGCGTCTAGACAGAAATTAATTGAATTGCCAACCTTGTGTGACAGCCAAGAGCAGGGTCCAGGCCAAGAAACTC
The DNA here is from genome assembly GCF_001039355.2 of Lingula anatina. The sequence goes on along the minus strand of NW_019775921.1, from coordinate 13,712 downwards.
ATTTAAGCCAATGGCCCAGTCAAATAGCCATCACCTTCTAGCTTATTTATAACCAAGACTTCACTGAATAAAATATTAGACTGGGTTCCCATGCCTAGATCGATCCATATGGATCGACCTTACTCCCTGGGGGTTCATGCTAAATTGCTATCAGCTTAAGAGGCTCAAATGTCTGCCACGCCTACCGAATCAGCTAAAGGGGTAATTAACTTTCTTGCGTGCTCAGCCTCCCCGATAGCAAATAGCAATTAAGTAAGACTCCCCGTAGAAATAGATCAATTCAAATATCTGTGGGAATGGTCCCTTATTTTCAGGCATGGTCATCTCATGACTCTTATCCTCCAATTCAATACTGAGCCATATTGGGGAAAATTTAAAGATTAAGTTGTGTTATTTTCAACACACTTCTTTAAAATTAGGGGAAACAAATTTTATACGATTTACTGTCTATGACAGCTTGATAAATCAAATAATCAAAAAGCACTGCATAGTTTCTTGTCTTTGCATATTTCAGTAATCTAAATAACTAAAAATAAATACCCATAAACAAATCTGAATTGGATAATTCAATAAAATAAACAATTTTATCATCAAAGCAACAGCTGCGGGGACTTATTCCATTTGGTTGACCACTCTTTCTAATAGTTCCCCTTCAATATCATATAAAGGCTTCTTTTTAAATGTAATTTCCTTGAAAACAGTGATAACTTTATTACCACTGTGCAAATTTACCAAATACCTTCATGAGTCTACCCCCCCCCTCCCACCACCAACCCATCCCCAATCAAAATCATCTTAGGCTTCATTCACATGCAATGTCTATTTTCTAAATTCTATTTTCTATTTGCGGTATGTCTTATGATCACGGTCTGTGCCCTGAATATCCCGCGGCGTAATTACTGGCAGCGCGAGCCAGTTACTATAAGTTACTATAAGTAACTGGCTCGCGCTGCCAGTAATTACGCCGCGGGATATTCAGGGCACAGACTGTGATCATAAGATAGCGCAAATAGAAAATAGAATTTAGAAAATAGACATTGCATGTGAACGAAGCCTAAGAAACAACATCAGGTACTTGTGGTTGAGTTTGCATGGAGAGAAAGTGTAGGCTGTACAAAGGAGATCTGGAGATGATTCTGTTGGTGAAACAGGAACCAGCCAACTATTCAAATTGAATGAATGAACCACTCAGAATAAAAGAAACATAACAGAAAAGAGTCTATTAGAGAATTATAGCTAAATCCATTTAAAGGTAGTGTTATTAATCCCAAGAGAAATGCAAGCTTTTATTTCTTTACCTTAGCAATGAACATAGAACTTTAGAATTTCTAAGAATTTCATTGAAACATGAGTAAATTTTTGCATTGTTCATATTGATAGAACAAAGTTCTGCTTTGAAAAGGGGAAAATTGATCAGAAAGTAATACAAATATAATGTAAATAATGTAAAATTAATCAGCTTTACCCAGTCATCCCAATTCTCAGTTACCCACCTTAACCCAGTCATCTCTGTGTTCAGTTACCCACCTTGACCCACTTATCCTTGAGTTCAGTTACCCACCTTGACCCACTTATCCTTGTGTTCAGTTACCCACCTTGACTTACCCATCCCTGCATTCNTAATTAAGCGGCGGGATATTCAGGGCACAAACCGTGATCATAAGATAGCGCGAATAGAAAATAGATTTTTAGAAAATAGACATTCCATGTGAACGAAGCCCAATAAAGGTCGTGGCATTGTGACCAATCAAAACACTCCTTACATTGTTCCCTAAGGGGCAAAGCCACTTTTAGCCAAACTGTTAAAACTAATATTGTGCTTTTCTTTCCAATGCCTGGTTAAGCGCTGGCAATAGACATGAGTTACAGTTGGTAAAATAACCTTATAACATTCCTCTCCCCTTTAAATCTCTTCTATGTATATAATTCTAAAAGAATTATTTTATCTGTCACAATATATTAATGTGGTTGCGATGTACTGGTCTAAAAGTTTTAATAACTAATGGTGGGCTGGCGCTAATTGTTAAAAAGTAAACTAATAAAGCATACCGTGTAAACAAAACTTGCAGACAATGTAACAATGCAGTTAATGTATGAATAGGTGTGTTTACACTGGGCAAATTCAGACCGATATATGTTTTAGGCAAAAGGATATATAAAGACACTTGAAAGTCCAGTTTTTCAAGAATTTGGGTGCTTCCTCACACTAAACTAAAGCTAAAGATATGGAAGTGAAATGGGTCAATAAAAAGAGTTTGAGCTGATTTCACAAAAGAATCTAAGATGGAAAACTGCTTTTAGGTTGAAGAACAAAAGCGTCATTTCAGTTAAAATATGTAGCACGCTATTAACAAAACACAATTGTTGGTCTAAAACATTGGACCTCTCCCTCCTTTTATAAAACAGGGGTTATCTTTCAGGATTCAATTAGGAATGATTGATAAAAAGACAAGATTTTTGTATCACAGTTATGACCAACTTTCTTGGATCTTAAGTTCTGTCGCATTAGTCCTGAACTGGGTGAACATAAAGAAAGTCCAAATTGGCTGTGTGTAAATTTTGCTATTTGCTGAACAATCTTCCGCAGGGTGTGTGTATATGGCACATTGTGCAGGCAATGAGGGATACACGCATACATATCCCAAAGAGAGGCTTAATCCTAATCCAATGTACTTAATCCTAATCCCTGTCCCCGCAGGCACGACCTGATTTGTCACATTAAGCTGATGGGGTCATCTGGGACTGATAGTGAGTGAGGTGGTCAAATACCTAAGTCTTCTCACTTCTTCAGCTGCATTCACAGCAGATTTAACTTGATCCTATAGAAAGAGTAGCTGATGTCCTCAAGGTTTAAGGCTTCGTTCACATGCAATGTCTATTTTCCAAATTCTATTTTCTATTCGCGCTATCTTATGATCACGGTCTGTGCCCTGAATATCCCGCCGCGTAATTACTGGCAGCGCGAGCCAGTTACTTAAAGTAACTTATAAAGTACCGCGAATAGAAAATAGAATTTAGAAAATAGACAAATACATGTGAATGAAGCCTAAGTTTCACATGATGTGAGTGACTAAAGTGGATCATTATGTATGTTAATCTTAGGACTCTATTCGACTAGTTCTAATTCTCTAGTTCTCATTCTAATTCAAAGTTGGTGGATGGATTGAAATAAAGCTTCAACAGCTAATGATAAAAGGTTAAAAGATGTTACTATGGTGATCTGGACAAGTTCAGTGTCATTGAGCATCAACAGGTGAATTGGACAACAACTCCAATGTTTTTTGTTTTTTTTTTTGGTCTGAGGAGAGATGGGATTTCTGTGCAAACCATCATCTGCAGAAATTACAGGGTCCAACCACTGAAATGTATCTGTCAATCAATTAAGAGAGACCGTCTCCTAGTCACCAGTCTGGAAAAAAATGGCATAATATTGACTACGTGACAGCAGTGTCAAAACAAATTTTTTTCTGGTGTCACCAGAAAATGACCTTCAAACAAAATACTTCTCTGACATCTGGCACTGATGGGTCAAACAAAAACATTTTTATATCTCAGCGGTCTGATAGACCCAGTCTAAACAAAAACCTTAGGAGGGGGTCATCTTGCCATGGAAGTCAAATAAAATATTGACATGTGGCAGACAGCAAGGCTGTCCTGTCACCAAGGAGGCTGTCCTGTCACCAAGGACGAAGGACGCATTCACACTAATAAAGATAAACAGGCACAAAAACAAGTAAAACTGATGCCACAATGATGTATTTACAGTCACCTGGTGATTGCCCAGTTCAGTATTTTCTAAAAGACCAAGAGACGATGAATTTTAATCATAAAAGGTCAATCTAATCCAATACAATCCTCTACTAATACTGTCTGCTTATATAGTAAGAACTCAGTTAAGCCAGTATAATGCAACTGGAAATGTGACATAAGAAGACAATAAGTCCCCATTGCAAATGGTAAAGGACACTCTCGTCTGACGGCAGTGAAAGGCTCATTAAAGTTAGGGAGTAAGGGGAAGCACTGGTACTACTAGTATGACGCCTTTTAGTAACATTATGAACTGGAGCAATTTAAACTGGTATAGAACTAACTCATAATTACCTCCAGCAATGATGAATTTTCTTAATTTATCTGCACTGGTTGGTTGGTTTATTTGCCAGCAGACAAGATATGTCAAACAGTTCTTCAAAGATTTAAATGAAATTTCAAGGATGGACACTTATTCAGGAGAGAAAGAAGTAATTACAATTTCCACTGAATCTTGGTCTCCTAGAATACAAATATTATAATCTTAATTGTCTGCATCTTTGAGATGCTCTACGAATTTTAATCAGTTTTAACAAAAGTCAAATCACTACATAACATATCTGAGGAAATAAAAGACGATTAACATATTTCTCATGTAATATGACAAGCTTAGACAAATAACATATTTCAGTGTCAAAAGGAATGAAATATTTTCTAGTGCTACTCTGTAGACACAGCTGAATATAATAGCCCTGAGCATGTCAACTAAACTGGTCTAGACAAATATGTGTCTCTTTCTATCATCAGAAATCTCATAGTAACAATCAAATAATAACAGCCCTAAATACCTGCCAACATTTTTCAAAGATCTTAATTGTTTAGGAGTATGTGCACCTTAAGTTCAGAGTTTATTGCATGTGCAGTTAAGGGTAAGATATTGCAATGATGCTGATGGTACAACATTCAATCCAAGTTTGTCTCTAAACTCAGGGCTGTGGTGACAAAATCCATTGAGAAGTTGATGGATTATAGCGCTGACTTTCATATAAGACCCTCCCCCCCCCCCTTCGACACAACTAGGAATACTACGTTAGAAGAGGAAAGTATACACACTTTCATTTCAAAAACACCAATTACAAATAATAATGACTTTCATCAAAACATCCGGAGGGTAATAACTTAAATCTTGTCATTTGACTACTCTAGATCTGTGAATTAAATGTAAATTGTCTATGAATTTTCTCACCATCAGTACACCTGAGTATTGTATTATGGTTTTTTTTTCAATCTTTTCTTTTTTTTAAATGAACTTCACGGCAAATAAACCAGCCTTTCTATCAGCAGTCACATCAAAGCGAGTGTGAAGACGGATCACACTTAGTCCAGCCAATTAATGACCCTTGACCACATAATAGCCCTTGTCCAGACGTAAAACAGGACAAAACTGTGACACGAAACTTAACCCGTCCTCCTCAACATCATCCAACCTGTCTTAACACCCATCCATCTTCCTGTTAAGACAGATTTAAACACTAGTTAATTCAAGCTTTAATGGAAGGTTTAACGTCCATTCTGGCTGGCCCTGGGCGTCCTGTTTTAACCCTAGCATGGTTGCATTCACACTGGGCTCATCTTTGGTCAACTATTACATGGACTTTCTGTGCTTGTAATCAAGCGTATTATTCAGTTAAGCTGATTGCAGTTAACGAAAGTCTCCGCAGAGTAAGGGTGCTTCATATTGAACGATGATATTTATTGGAATGGGGCCTAATGTTGATAATGTCTTGTTACCTATTTGATACCACCATCATCAACAATACAATGGCACATTGTAAACGCGTAACTGGAGCAATGTAGTTAAATCTGAGCAGCCATGTAAAAAATGATGTGGATATTACAACGTCATGGAAGTCAACATCATGTAATAAAAGAAGAGGATTTTTACATCTTGCAAGCCTGTAGCTATATGTATTTGATTGCTTGAGAGCATGCTGCAAACTATACGCAATTAAGAAAACAACCGAATCAGGACTGCTCCAGAGCCAAAAAAATAAAAAAATAAGAGAAGTACGAAATTGCCCCATGTGAACGGAGCCTAGACTAAGAGCACAAGAGAAGAAGTGATTTAAAGTTACTTCTTTGTTAAGAGGTAGATTGTTGAATTGTGGGCCTTAAATTGAAGCATTTTCAGTAATTCAATTATGTAAAAACCTCATTTCTCATCTGTCAAGTAGTGACATCTCAGATTCTGTCAGATTTTGTCAGCCATGTCCTTCTTATAAGTAACATAATGGTAGACTTTGCCTCCTGAAAGCAAATTAAACTTTTTTCTTAAATGAATTATCTTTCCCAATTTGAAAATACCCTAAATTATAAGAAATCAGAGTTTTTATTGTATATTTTTTATTCAGAAATATAGCCAAAAAAATTTAGACATCCACTCTTTACTACAAGTGGGGTGAAATAAGAAGAATAACCATGCTAAATCAAACCACATGATTTTTATACATGAGGACTTAATTACAGTTGGTCTGTATATATCTGTTTAAGGTTAAATCTACTGTTGTCACCATGATAAACACAAAGGCCCAGTTCACAATTTTGCATTGTTAAAGGGATAATAACTCTTCATATGAAATCTGTATTTCACCATAAAAACATTGTGAATGACTCATAAAAATATAATATATTCTGTTTTCCCACAAAAACGGCTGTTATAGCTATTATTCTGATATCTGAGCTTGTCTTTAGACCACGTGACCTCCATTGATAGCTATACTCTGTTAAAATCTCTTAAGAGATTTTAACAAAAAACCAAACTTTTTAGAAAAAAACCAGGGACTAACTTTCAATGTAAAAATGGATTCATTAACCACTGGTAAGTATGGGAAAATTGTTGTTTACTCCAGGAAAATTCATTTTTTGGCCGAAACGAAGAGTTATTATCACTTTAAATGGATATTTTTTTCTGACATAGTAACACCCATCTTGGCAGTATGTACACTGCAAGTGTTTCTCTCTCTCTCTCTCTCTCTCTCTCTCTCTCTCTCTCTCTCTCCTGCACGCACGCACACACACACACACACACACACACACACACAAGAGGCAAATGGAGGCCGTCTTTTGGGTCTTCCAGAAGATGGTCAGATTTTCAAGTTTACATTGACAGGCATCTAATTTCTTCTGTAGGCAGTCAAAAATGGACGATGGATCAACACACACACACACACACACACACACACACACACACACACACACACACACACACACACACACACACACACACACCGAACACACATATATTCACCCCCTTTCCATGTACCAAACACAATCAGCTTTAACCTCTCTCAAAAAATCTGCTTTTTCAACAACGACTTCTGTCCTTTCTTCCAGATACATAAATAATACCATGTCATTGAAATGACACAAACTTTATCAAACATTCCTCGAATCTAGGGGCAATATTTATCCTGGTCCGCGTGTTGAATGCACTGAAAAAGAGGTCTGTGTTTGGGAGCTGAAAAACATGCTCAGTTAAATGTCAGACCACACAAGCTGAGCATTTTATCATTTCTTGATTTTCAATTAGTATTACTGGTACATTTTTGTTATAAAATAGTGTATTGCAACAAAAGAGTAACTAAACCTCTACCTTTGTGCCAAATTAAACTCCACTGCAAAGTAGGTTTCAGCTTGTTGTTGTAATAAAAAGGCACACATGAATGAATTAAGTCCCCCCCCCCAAAAAAAAAAAAAATCAGTTCTTCCATTAACTTTGATTAATGTGAACAAATAAAGGTAGTTATCTGACCAAAAAATAAGAAGCTTTTACCAAAATTAATCCAATTATCACAAAATATCCTTTTGGCCATAAACAAGGATCAGGATGGCCTTTTTTTCCGATAACAGGGAACATTTTTCTCCAACAAGAACACAATTGTTCATAATGTTGGGACATATGTTTTTTGTTACTGCTCATTTAATTTCAATAGAGGGCCATTTGTTTGCCCACCGCAGAGTAAAAGTACTAATCAGAACATTTAATGTTTTGGTTGTCTCAATAATTTGACCACAAATGGTCAAATTGTCCATGTCGCGGTAGTTTCATGTACTTTACACTTGCACTTTAAAAAAGTTATAATTTATGTTTTACATACAGATATAAAATATAGTGTCCCATTATTAACTTTCTATTGTTCTTTTGTATTCAGTCTTTTTAAGGCATTCTTTGGCAAAAGCATATTTTTCCATATGATAAGTTTTTTCAAATATATTAAATAACGTGCAATTATGTATGTAGATGATGAGAGGCCTACAGCTGATTCTCCTTGACCAGAAAAACAGGCAGTACATGCTAACTGTAAGATCAAATATCTTACTTCCTCATCATCATATCAGCCAACATTTTTTAAACAAAGATCTTAAAAGCTGTAAATTGCAAACACACTTTCTCTCTTCCCCTCTCTTCTTCTATATATCTCTTCCTTTTTCTCTTTCAAATATGGTAATACTTGTTCATGTGCATGTACACACACACACACAGAGAGAGAGAGAGAGAGAGAGAGAGAGAGAGAGAGAGAGAGAGAGAGAGAGAATGCATGCACATACATTCTCTTCCTCTCTCTCTCTCTCTCTCTCTCTTTTTNCAAGGGTGAAAAGATTTCATTGGTGCAAAAGATTATTGTTCAGTTTGTTGAATGAAATGATTAGAATCACAATTTGTCTTTACGCCAGTGAAGTTACTTGTAGCTCAAGTAATTAAGATGATATTATGGTCAGATGGGTCTTATAGCTATTTTAAACTTCTAAATATTTTACATGATTCTGAGGATACATGAACAACACTACAGTTGAATGGGTCTTCCACTCCAGAGGAAACGGATAAGTTTTATGAATGTTGCAAAAATATTGATACAATGCTTGGTAGTCAACTGTGGTGGCTAATATGTGTCATATGCTGGAACAGTACATGGGTCCACGTATTGTGATGAATAAGAAACAACATGCTTTCTGTGCTGAGTATGAGTTTATAATATTCAGTAAGATTTTGTAGTGTATATTTTGTTATTATATACCACTTGCTAATCATGTTAGAAAAGTATTCTACAGATTTTGTGTAAGTTGATAAAGACAGTGAAAGTGGCCAGTTTCTTATAATTAATGCTCAGCAGAACAGATCATTTTTTTCCACATTTCACTATGAACAGGCCTTCTAGCTAGATGTCTAGATGTTGACTTCATATGTTTACTGAAATGCTCGCTTTCCAGCATTCATTAGTGCAAAAAGCCTATTGATGTCCTAAAAGTACATTGTTTTGAGCACCTGCTAAAACTCCCTATACGCTAGACGGCGTCATTTCTGCTTTCTTTGTGCGACAATGAAAATGGCACCGCTGTAGTCGTAGAAAGTAGGTACAAACAATGCTTTGGTTGCAGAATGAATGCTCAATGAGCGGCCATATGTCGGCACGTGATGTATTATTTTTTTCTACTCTCAAACTGGGCCGTTCTACGAGACACAGAAAGGAAGCCGCCCAGTGTAAAGGGGGCTTGACTTCAGTAGGTACATCAGGCTGAAATTGAAATGTAATTGGCAATTATATACAATACTTGACTTGAGGATTTTAAATAGAATTGGAGTCTTTCCTATTCCACAAGTTGGTATTTCAAGTGTCTGTCTTTCAACAGAAGTATTTCTTCAATATATCAGAAATTATTGCCAATGGAGATTTTAATTTGATACAATTTTGTCAGATTTTCTCCTGTCTTCTTTAAGACCATTTTATAATGTAGATGATGTTAAGCATTCCTTTTAGAGATTTTAATCAGTTTTTCTAATATACTTAGCCAATTGCTGTATACTCTGTACAAGTTATCTTTCTAGTTTTTAATAAGTTGAAACTGTTTGCAGTTAAACATGGTATGGCTTTATTACTCTCAATGTTTTTTTGTTTGTTTGTTAGCTAGCACTGTTATATTTGATAATACCGGTGTAGCCTACAACCTATTTTGTAAATAAAATTGATCAAGTAATAAGAATCACTGATCTTTTTACCTTGAAGCACTTCCAGAACTCTTGGCATCCAAGATAATCATTAATCATGCAGATGTACATTCAAAAATATTGATCTACCAGTTGCTAAAATTTGTGATTAAGAGCATGCTTTGATAAATATATAATCCATGTCTAAGTAATTTCTTTAAAATCTGAGCAAGAAGGACTAAATATGTTCTTTTTACCTGTACTCTGGAATTTTATTTGGTTTTCCCCAAAATCATAAGTTTAAAACCACACAGAAAATAATACTGAACCCCCCCCCCCCCCCCAAAAAAAAAAATCCTAGAATGTTTCATTCTTAAAGGTATTTCAAGAATCTTATATTACCTATCCAGCAACTTCTTTATCTATCAGTATTGTAATAGGGGTCATGTCGAAACTCCCCCGCACTGATAATCCCGCTTAGTAATTTTTTGTATTATGCGCATCAATACGACCCCACACCGGTACATCCCAGCACCGATACTCCTCCTCATTATATCTGTAATTGTGGGGGAGTATCTGTGCGGGGACTTCCCGACATGTAACCTTCAAATTGCAGTAATAAGAATTTTCTAACTATCAGCAGATTTTCGACTTTTTGGGAGCCAAAAACATTATTTTTGAGATCGATGCAGGGGGCGCCCTGGACTTGTGCAATTTTTTCAGACTTTTTCACTCATGGAAGTTTCATCTCTGAAATTGAGATGGATTGGTCTGTGCAAAGACTGCTAGGATTCTGAACATGTAATCTTTATCAAATTGCGACTCACAAAGGCTCTTTGAGGCTGTAAAAATCAAAGAGGAGTTGGGTTAAATTCTGACCAAATTCTGATCACAGTGCTGGTTTCATAACAGTTTGATCAACAAAGCATTGCTTACTAATTCAAGCGAGAAAAATGAACATGTAAGAGAAAATGAGCACTTTCAAAAATTTTTATTTGTTTGGTTTGTGTATCACAGAGAAATGAGACAATTTGCCATTTCTAAGCTGTACTGAAAATGTAACCAAATGCAGCTAGCATACATGTACTGCTCATATAAAATACTTAGGAACATATTGCCAGTAAATATTACTAATTTTGTATTAATAAGCCTAAGTACATAACTACACAGAGACTGATTACACTGTGATACAAACATCAGTTTATACATGTATCTGAACTTGATGCATTGCAAGCATATGGTATGTGCCACTTTCCCTAATGCTTAAACATATTATTTTTATTATAATTGTAAAAATACTTTGTTGCATTAATAAATACATATATTATATGCAGTGGCTGACAAATATACATAAAATTAAGCTTCAGCTACTACATACACATGAGTCCTCAAATAAAATGTATTTCATTATGTTCACTGTCCTCAAATAAAATGTATTTCATTATGTTCACTAAGTAAAACTAATGGATACAATGTATTTGACATTTTCCTGTTAAAAGTTTACAAAAAGCTACCATTTTTTAAAAGAAATTTTTACTGAAACAGTTAAAAAGTATTTGGTTGTTGTTTTATCATGAATAATACATTGTAATAAGTGCACATTTCTTATAAATAAACATCAGCACAGTAACAAACATTCATTATCAGAACTTTTAGTGTATGTCTGAGGCATCAGACAATTTTTTGCCAGATTTTTGTAGCAATGTTGTTTAATAAATTTCATAGATATTAACTTTGATAAAGAGGTATATTGTAATTTCATAACTGTGTTTTTCACTAAATTAATCAAGATGTGCATGCATTTAAATATGTCAGCTCTCTGTTGACAGCTGATTGTGACAACTGACTTTGGCTGCAAACATACAAAATGCTTACCAATGACAGCAAACATTGCACAGTTCCCATTCACTAACACATTTACTATATAAACTAACTGCAATCAGCACGTTTAACTTAGACAGGAAATAGTCTACTGGTGTTTCCAGTGGTTTCAAACTTTCTAAATGTGTACATTCTTGGCATGCTAACATAGGACTATTTCAGAGTTAAGTAAGACCTGTTTTGAATGTGACTATATATATATAAAAAATTACCCCCCCCCCAATTAAAACAAAACATTACCATGACTATCATAGTGGTGATGATGATGATGTTGAAGATGGGTGGTTCTTCTTTTGTGAAGATCAAGCAAAACAATCAGACATATTTAAAAAGAACACCATTTTCATTCACAGTACTTTGATCATTCGAAACATCACCTTTATCTCCTTGCTGAGTCACAATATCAGTACACTGACTCTCATCACCACTTCCAACTGTACATTTCTCCCTGTTTGAATTTGCATCAGTGTCATTTGCATTCATTTCCTCTGATTTTTCTTGTCCCTTTGGTATTTCTGGCATTCTCCAACTTTCTTCCCTGTCAACATCACTGGTAACAACTAGTAGTAGTTCTTTATCTTTACTCTCCATCTGTTCCTTCAGGTAAGTCTGTAAATCCAGCGAGGTTCCAATAACCTCTGGGGCATCAAGCTTGGAATCCAAATTGTAATATACCTCACCAATTTTTCTCATACTAATCCAGTGTTTTCTGTGGATGGGGAGTCTGAGAAATCCCCATTTGTAGTCTGTTGGGATGTTCAGAATAAACCCTAATATTTTGTCAAAGTTTAGGCTGCCTATATCTCTGGAATTACAAACAAATAAGGTTATTCTTTGCATTCGGTTACACTCTCTTCTTTTTTTTATATTATGACCTACCAAATTATATATTTTGCTCAGGTAGTTTGTTCAACCAGGGAGTTACATGCACATACACCTGTACACCTGGTTAACATGGAAAAATGACATACTGTCAGACAAAATGCCAACCTTTGCACCCCGGCATTAGGTTATTCATAACCCACAAAACAGATGTGTAAATAGCAAATGCAGGTTATCCAATACAGCACCTGGACTGAATATATAGACATTACAATCTAAAATCATTTAGGAATGCAGGCTATATTTTACATCAAAGCAGACAAAATACCATTTCTTTTTTACTGAAATATTAGCTTTAGCACACACACAAAAAAAGTAACATGACCACAGCACTCAGTCTGCAGCATCACTTACTTCCTCTTATCAAACCATATGGTTTCACAGTTCTTGGTTTGTATAGCTGCCATGATTACATTTACATCATAGTTGCCAAAGCCAAGCACACTCTTGTGAGGATTCAAGAAATACCCTGGGGAGAGCCTGCAAAGAGAAAACACAAACACGAATAGATTATATGAATAAAAGTGGCATATTTGACATCAAATAAAATATGAAATCCAGGTTATGGCTGAAATTCACTATGGAGTGAATGGATTGCAAAACAAATTGCTAAATATCTATATAGATACCACATTGAATATACACATGAATGAACAATATTAAATAATGGGTGAATGAAAACAAACGATGATAATCTGTGAAAGAGAAAAAGAATAATATTCTACCGGTAGTTAAAATGATCAATATAAAACTTAGAAGCCCCATGACATCTGGCTTGCTACAAATGCTGTATTTACAGTTAATGAAAAGATTGCATGTTTTCAGGAACAGAAATCATACTTCAGTATACCACAAGAGACTACAGTAAAGTTCGAGAAACACTAAAAAATAATGACATAATTTAATGTGTTTGTGCATTTAAGTATGTCTTCTTACAAGAGAGGCATCTTCTCCTTGCATTACAAAATTTCTAATACTGAGAACTTAATTTTAATTTTTTTACACAATAGTATTGTAAATTTAATTTACTTCTAAAGACTAAATACCAGTAAAATTAAATTTTCATTTTACAATCAAGTGTATATAACCAGGGATACTGGGACCAGTGCTTCTTTTAAAACATTTTATAACATCAAAGCTAACAATAAAAAATAGTGAAAAAACAGCATAAATTCCCTCAAAATAGCCCAATCATGCTGATTTTCGAACTTGACCTGCG
>NW_019775920.1:93509-155897 GCF_001039355.2 Lingula anatina | reverse complement strand
GGGGGGGGGGGGTTGTTGAATAAAAATTTATAATCGATTTTTAAATTAATTTCATAGTTCCGACTTGCTCATTTTCCTGATTACTCTGTCTTGAAAGAAACAATAAATGAAGTCATTTTTTCTCCAGTGACTTTATTTCTAATTTTCTTTTTTTATCTTTTATCTTCAACTGTCAAACAGAAATATTTTGCATTTTGCAGTCAAAGCTTTTCCCCAAACCTATGTGACTGTGATAACTGTCCTTGACATTAAGTGGTTAAGTATTAAGTGTCTGCACTAAATCACCTCTTTAACATTTGATATTGAGAGGTTAAAGACCCAGGTTAATAGGTGATTGAATGCATGGGTACAGGGTGTTTCAAAAACTAAATAGTTTCAATTTTCCCAGGACAGGATTCTTAGGTGAGGTTCATAAATTAGGGAGAGCATGTATAAAACTAATGAAGAAACAAACTTGTGATAGAAGAAACTAAGAGACATGTGTTTAAGATTTTAAAAAAATTAACAATCAAACTAATAAATATAAGGCTATCACCCATATCTGTAGCCAACAAGTTCAAAGAAGGTTCTTTAAAAAAAAAAATGGTGTCCCTCTTTGCTCTTTTAGGCTTCGTTCACATGCAATGTCTATTTTCTAAATTCTATTTTCTATTTGCGGCATGTCTTATGATCACGGTCTGTGCACTGAATATCCCGCCGCGTAATTACTGGCAGCGCGAGCCAGTTACTATAAGTTACTATAAGTAACTGGCTCGCGCTGCCAGTAATTACGCGGCGGGATATTCAGTGCACAGACCGTGATCATAAGATAGCGCGAATAGAAAATAGAATTTAGAAAATAGACATTGCATGTGAACGAAGCCTTAGTTGAACCAAATTGAGAAATTGCATAGGACTTAGTTCAAATTAAGATTCAGAGCAGACCTTTTCCATTCAAAAGGGTGGTACAGTCAAACCTTTTTATTGATCAGAACCCCCCAACCCCCTGTGGACCTGTCATCAATACATATATGGTTGGGAAGTTACTTGAAGTTCTATAAATGGAAGAGAACCTGCATTACACACACTGAAGAAAATTCCTGGAGATTAAAGAAACTTTGATCCTATGATAACGTGACTTTTAATCCCAACACACAGTTGTGTTGTAACTTGTAACATAATTAACTGCAGCAGATCAAAAGAAGAAAGAACTTGGAACAAGTTGGGCCAATGTTTAAATGTCATGAGAGTTATGGTAGTAGTACACGTCAATAAATTAAATGTGACCTAAAAGTGAATGCAAAAAGTGTGATGGAATTATATCTGTATAATACTGTTTTAAGAAGAAATATGCAAAATCTTTTCTTTCAACTTGCCAAAGGCAAACTGAAAAGTGAATGTATGTGTTTAGGTTTTCCAGTATGTTACTGCGTGTGCTGATTAAAACACTTCAGTCCTACACATCATTTATATGTTTGCTTGCTGAAGTATCGCAATGACATGAAGAGATTAAGTTGGTAAAAGCAATATGTTGACCAGGTATATTTACATTTTTTGTAGAAATTATATTTCATGTAATCATTCAAACTAAATTTACAATTAAATTTGGTACAAGCAGCACTGCATTGAGTACATCTAATTAATGGTCATTTATCGTTCTCTTATTTACAAGTTCTCCCATGATCGATGTGCATATATCTTATCTTTCAGAAATCAGGTATTAAGTAGCAGTCATAGAGTTTATCAGACAGGATGTTGTATCCACTGATGCTGTAATACTGAATTTGGGCAATCGTCCTGCACTACTGTAAAACAATGAATAATTTAAACTAGCTCATTTAATTCAAACAAACATATTTTTGTTTTCATACACTTTATTGCTTGGCCAAATTATTAGGCTTTTTGGCAAACTAAGCACGTTACGAGGTTTATTGAATATTTCAGAC
This sequence comes from Lingula anatina, assembly GCF_001039355.2. Next base: position 153,972 of record NW_019775920.1, on the reverse strand, counting down.
AGTGCAATGTTTCTGAAAATCTGAGTTCAATTAATTTGAATAGTTGAGTGAATCAGGGTATTTATAGATTTTGTTGGATTAAAATTGTATAAAATGAGTGAGACAATATATGTGACATTTGTTATCATTTCAGATAGCAAGGACAGAGTAACACTAGGAAAGGTTATCCTGCTCCCAGATCATGAGAAGGGAGGGGTCACATCAGTGTCATTCTTAAACCACACTATAGGTAAGGCATTCATTTTCATTATACAAAAGCTACAAATAGTAGATTTTGCATAACTTGAACAAATTTGCGACTGGAATACTTTTTTAGATGTGCAAAATTACAAGCTAGGCAGTGTTACCAAGTTTTAGCTAATACAGAAGAAAGAAACCTGTTTCACAAGATTTATTGACCGAGAATAATAATGTGAGTAAGCAGGTGTGGATATTTGTGGAGTCTTCTGGATGTGTTATATCTGTGTTAATTGTAATTTTAAAGACAACAGATGGGGTATTTGTAAAGGTCAAGTTAATTACTAAGTAAAGCTGTACACATTGTGCTATACGCTATACCTTGGTGATGCATATGTGTGCTTGAGATCATACATATTTCAGTTCAACCACATATGCTGACAGTCATATTTGTGTCTGTATCTGCATGAGCATTTGAGTGTGTTTGTAAGCATGTACTGTCTGCATTTTTGTCCTCTGTAAGTATTTATGTACATGATTGTGATAGTTTAGATTTGTCTGTATTTATACAAGTCTGTGAGGTGTTTAGCCTCAGAGGAAAATATATTAATTTTGCATCATATTTTAGTGTGCATTTGAATCAGTTCTTTAGAAGCTTATTGATAACTTATAGGATTTTGCATTCTAATTTCACTAAATTATAACATTATATTTACTGTTATCAATATAACCTAAAACAGTTATCACATCAATCCACCTTTAACTCTGATGCCCCTGACTCATCATTGCTATCCGAAAAGACCCCGAAAGTCAGTATTGAGAAAACTCCCAGTTGTTATGATAGGAGTACAAAAGGTTGAAAACATGCCAGTGTCCTAAAGGAATCCTTCATTATGACTGTTTAAGGGGTTCAGAAGATTCAAGCTGGCCAAGTAGTGCCCTCAGAGACCCTGTGTTATTATTACTGGTGCACATGTGACCAGAAGTGAGCCAGATATCATCATACCGTTTACATAAAATACAAAGCTTGGCAGGTCACGAGCCCGTGACTCACACACGTGGTGGCATCTCTGCTCATTGTCTGTGGGACTCAATTCAAAAGTTGGTCTCAGCTTGAACTTGGCAAAAATAGTCATGTACTTTGACTTTGTAGTTTACTTTGACCCATGGATAAATTCAAATTGCCAGTTGTCCATTTTAAAAGGGACACTGGGCCTACTTCATAAAAAGTAGGAAATGCTTGGACTGTCTGTTACTTCTGTTAACATATCCTGTGATAAATTTGACTAAAATTTATCCTTAAAGCAGAGTTTAAATTTTGGTATAAAATTTTATGTTAAACAGGATGAGAGGATGACATTTGACTATTTTTTTGTCGTTTTGTAAATTGTGTGAAAAAAGAATAAATAAATATACAAATTATATGGTAAAACTGAATTAAAAACAAATAATAGTCAAATGTTATCAACAATCACCATACTGACCAAAGCCTCATAGGATTTCAAAGCTGTATTATTCAGTTAGTTGGATTCAGTTGTAGTCAGGCTGTAATCAATCAGTACATCAGTTTTCTAACTTGAACATGAAATAAATTTTTATCTAAAGGGCTATTTCAGTGGAACATTATGTAATAGTAAAAATTTCCTTGAAATTTCAGCATTTTTCCTTAGTCACTTAGGTACAATATATATAGAGATTGTTGTTTTCCTGATTGAATACACCTTGTTGATTAAAGGAGGCATTGGAATTTCCTGGAAAAGGCCTAATGTGCATTATGCCTTTATGAACAGGCATTCCAGTATTATATATAAATATATATTTATTTCTTTAAGAAAATGACATAGATGAAGGCAGCGAGGTGAAGATAGAGGTCTCCTACAATGGGAAGGAACTGTACAAAAATCACTGGGAATTATGCACAATAGATGAAGATGAAGAAGAGGATAGAATTGTTTTTTGTCCAATTAAGAAGGGACCAAGAACATGGAAGAAAGAAATGAAGATTCCAAATTATTTGCCAAAGGTAACAAGGTTGATTCAAATGCATATAGATTATTTTGACTGATAAACTTGGATTTGTTTTATTGTTATGGTTTTCATTTCAGCAATGTGTTTTACTGTTGTGCCCCATCCTTCGGTTTTTAACTAAAATTTATAAACTTCAGCCTGTATTTGAACAATAATCTAAGACACCAGCAGGTAGTTGACCATTGAGTTATATCTTGCCTTTAATTCAAAATAGTGTATTCAATATATCTATAATGGCAATTTGCTAAAATGGGCACAAAGATATTTAACTAAAGAGCAATTTTGTGACATTTCCCACTACTTTTTAAGCCAATTAAGTATTCACAACTGCAGCATATTCTTAAGATTGCATTTGTATTATTTCTACCTTCATGTATGTACTAAGGAAACATTTATTTTTATTTTCAGGGAAGGTATACAGCCAAAGCATGGTTGGTTGACATAGATGAGAAGATTTTGGTGTGTGGATTTGCAGACTTCACTCTCTGATGATGGTTACTGTAATTATCATCATCAGCATTTAAAATAGTAGCGCTTAACAAGTCATCATAGTTCATTCATTTAAAGATGTCACGACCTCAGGGTTTCACCAGATAAAGATCATTTACAGAAAATATTTTCTGAAAGTTTTTTTATTTTAAAAACTTTTATCTGGGGCAAGGAAAATTTCTTATGGATGAAACTTTGGTTGATAAACAATCTATTTATGTTGCTTTTTATTTATGTAGCTTCCAAAGTTGCCCAAAATATCTTTGTTTAGAAGTTTTGGTGTAGTGTAGATGTGGGGACATATAATATGATTTGAAAAATATGCTCAATGCTATTACCTCTCACGCCATTTGGATCAAACCAAAATGCTGTAATGTTTCTTATTATAGTGATCATAATAAAATATCTATGACTCTTCTCAAGAGTTTTTTTCTTGTATCTTTAGATTATTTGTGAAAGGACTAGATGATGATGTGCAGGAACACATGTGGGATCCATCTCCTCAATAAACAAAATTAAACAAAACTGTGCCTACATTGTTATCAAGATCACTGATATTTACAATCACTTTCTTCAAAGTTTTAAAGGAAAAGACAAGAAAGTAAGATTTTATACAAAAATAATCTTTTATTCAGAAAAAAACAGTACACTGTTATTCATTTATTTAAAAATTCTTAAAATCTCAATTTGTTCCTATTAATTTATGATAAAACACACCACACAACTGACATATTTAATATTAACACCATACAAGTAATGAAAACAGATTTATGTACAATAATGATCTTGTACAAGAAATTGGAGATCTATACTGTTAATATGAGACATCTGCCTAAGCACACACATATTATTTTAATACACACTGCAAAGGTAATTTATGTAATTAATATAAATACATAGAATTCAATCATCTGGTCCCAACTGTGCAATATCAGAATGTATTGAATCTTAGAAGAGATCTTAAACAGAACCGTCAATGGACATGTTACAATAACTATATTATAAAATATATGGTTGCTATAGAGTTATCAGTTTACATTCCCTTTGTAAAGAGGTATATCTTAAATACCTCAACATCTTAACTCACCTTACATTCAAGAAATTAACTTGCAATTAAATGAAAAAGGGAGATCATAGAAGAAAAACATGAAGAAGGTTCATCAAAAGTACACATAATTCACTCATATAGGGAGAAAATTTACAGAACAATCTGAAACAGTTGAAACATACCAATTATATATTACTGAAAAGCTGCTGATCATGAACAACAGACAGTGTGGTAGTTGTGCTATGTAGTGATTGTGCTGAGTGTGATGTGAACACGAGGTCAAAGCTGATGAGTACAAGTTGACTCAAATTCAGTGATCATGACAGCAATAAGAAATTTGAATAACAAATTTGTTGCATGTTGTCTACAAGACAAAAACATTTCAGCAGCCAAGATGAAAGGAAGCATGAGGTCCTGGATAAAAAAAATGGGGGTGGGAAGCGTGAGAAAAAAATATTGGAGGGGGGGGGAACAGGTCATGAACAGGATCTTCATAACAATAGTCTGCAGTAAACCCTTTACTGGCTGTTGGAAAAATGTCATCCAGTTGAAACAAAACACAAAACACCAGTATTGGGGCAAATGACCAAGTCTCAGTATTAAAATTCAGTTTTTGATAACTTTGATCAAACTAGGAAGACATTTGCCCAATTCTGAACTTGCATTTTTATTTGGATGTTCAGAGTATATAGTAAGTTGCACATTTGTCACTTGGATAATGTATAGACAGTGGTCACGTATTGCTTCTTGGCCAAGTCATGAATTAGTGTCATATTACATGCCTAAAGACTTTAAGAAGAAGTTTCCCCATACAAGAGTAATTATTGATGGGATGAAATGCACATAAAAGTCTGGGAAACCTGTAGCTCAAAAGGTCACATACTCTAGCTACAAAAACAGAAACTGTGACAATGTAGTGTGTTAGTTGAGATTGTTTTATATTTCTACAGCTGGATGTCTCTATAAGTAAAGTAAAGGAAAGCTGGGCTAGTTGGCCCTGTTAGACACTTTTTATGCCTTACAAGATTTCGCCAAGAGGAAAACTTTTAATTGAGCCTGTATGCACGGAGAAACTGCAGATAGTGTGACGATGTAGTGTGTTAGATGAGATTATTTTATATTGCTACCGGTAGATGTCTCTGTAAGTAAAGTGTTGTCTGGTGTGCAAGTTTGAATCTCTCCCGTGATTGGTAGCTTATAGGTAAAACTGTTCACTGTATAGTTGGTTCTGATTGGAAAACGTGTACTATCTGAACTTGTATATAAGGTGTAACGTGAAATAAATCGGTCTCTTCTCTTGGTGCTGATCTCTTTGGGCTATTTGGCTTTGTGTTCTTGACTCTCTCTCTGTGCTTATACTCTGAGACACCAGTAAGTACATTGTTATTTGTACCTTCATAAGGCACTCGGCCGCGAAGGCGTAACAATTGGCGCAGTCGACAGGATAGAGTTTGTGTTGCTTATTAATTGACAGGATAGAATTTTGTGAAGCTAACGTTATTAGAGGATAGAATTTGTGTAGCATATGTTGTTAAATTGACGGATTTCAATTAGTATATCTAACGTTGTCAATTTACGGGATAGAATTTGAGTAGCTTATGTTGTTAGAGGATAGACTTAGTAGTTATTAGTGATATTAGAATTTTTGAAAAGCTTTGTGTATGACTGAGTGAGAGTTGGAAAGATAGTGACACGTGTTAGTCGGGACTTGTTGCAAGACGCGAACTAGTCGGAATATATTGCAGTGATATTTCATTTTCAGTGTTGGCTGATACTCACGGCAATTCAGTAAATATTGTCAAAGTAGAATTCATTTTAGTAGTTTAGAGATATTTTGTATTAATTTTCTGTTGTGATACTACAACTGCGGAGACATTGCGGACCACGTGTACTGAGTAGTAGTCGGAAAGACCACGTGTACTGAGTAGTAGTCGGACAGACCACGTGTAATTACAGGCCCGTGCATGTAGAGTCTTATGTTGTAATTAGAATACAGAACATTATTTAGTGAGTTTATTTACAAAGAAAAGCATTTATTTAAAATAAAGGTTTCAAATTTGTGTTTTTCTCTGACTTGCTGAATGAGGGAGTGAGTGTGAATTGTTTATTGTATATTTTTATCAATATTGCAATAGCATATATTGATAGAGTACTATTCTACCTTGTTCGTCTGTGTTGAAAGTGTTTCATCATAGGTGTACATGTGAGTAGGTTGAATAGTGTGAGAAATTTGTTTGTATTTACTGTGAAGTTTAGTAGGGGCTTTTTGCTGAAACTTTCTTCAAACAGTAAAGTGTGGTAGTGGTAATAGTATTTTATTGTGTAGTTTTTGTGGCACAGCTGCATTGCTATTATCAATAAAATTGTGTAATAGGTTGTGGGAAACTGGAAGTGAAAATGGCGTCGGGTAATGTAGAAAGTAGTGTTGTGTTGAATGTGCAGACAGCGTCTGAGACAGAATTGAAAAATTTGAAAGGAATTGGTCCAGTGAAAGCTCATAGATTGGTGTCTTTGAGAAATCAAAAAGGAAAATTGCTGTTGAGTGGTTTGGAAGAAATTACTGGTATTAGTGTAGCAGAATGGCAGAAATGGGAAAAGAAGGGTAATGTGATTCTGGGTGTAATGGAAGAAAAAGATGAAGGTTCAAAAGTTGGAGATGAGAAAAAGGAAGAGAGTGTGAATTGGGCAGAAAAGTATAGAAAGTTGATGGAGCGAGTGAAGGTACAAAATGAAATGATATCAAATCTTCGAGATGAGGTTGAGGAGGCTGGAGAAAAGATAGAATTTTTATCAAGTGAATTGGAGATGAATGATGCTAAAGTGAAAAAATTGGAAGATAAGAAATCTGTGTTGGAAAATGAAAAGTGTGTTTTAGAAAAAGAAAAATATGCTTTGGAAAATGAAAAGTATAGTTTAGAGAGTGAGAAGTGTGATTTAAAAATTGAAAATGATATGTTGAAAGAAAGAAATGTGAAAATTCAGAGTGAGTTAGGAAAAACTAAACAAGTGTTGATGAAAAAAGAAATGGAAATGGAAGAAGAGTGTCGAGAGTATTCCACAAAAGAAATGATGTTACATACACAGGTTGAAACACAGAATGAATTGTTGAGAAAACGAGTAGAAAATTTGCAGAAGTGTGAAATTGAAAAAATGGATTTGAAATTGCAATTGGATGAAATGACAGCGCGTCATGATCATTTGCAAACTCAGTATGAAAGAATGCATTTACAACAGGATTTAGAAAAAATTCCTAGGCCAACTCCTAGAAATATTGAAAGTAGACCCACACCTGCACCTAGAAGTAGTAAAAAGAAAAGTTTGAAAACCCCTGTGAAAAAGCCAATACTGGAAGTAGAAGAGAGTGAAAGTGATAGTGAAAGTGAATCTGAATTTGAACAGAAAAAAGTTCCTTTAGTTGAAAGAGAAAAAGAACCTGTTCATAAAATGCCTAGTCTTAGTGGAAATGGAAGAGAAAATTGGGAAGCTTTTGTATTTAAGTTTGAAGGAATGGCAGAAAGATATGGTTGGAATGATAAAAGAAAAACTAGCAGAATGATTGAATGTTTAGAAGACAGAGCTCTTGAGTATGCGGTAGAATTTGGAAACTGCAAATATAAACGTTTGAAAGAAGTGATGTCAAAACGTTTTAGTATGAAAGAGTCTGCTTCATCAGCACGTAGAGCACTTCAATCAATGAGACAGGGTGAAAGTGAATCTTTACAAGATTTTTCTCATCGTGTGTTCATGGCATCTAGAGAGGGATATGCAGAAGGTGGTGAGGGAATAGCTGTGGATTCATTTTTGAGAGGGTGTCGTGACAAAGAATCTGCAAAATTGGCTATGGATAAAGAGCCTAAAGATTTATTTGAAGCGTTAGAGTTTGTGAAAGTTGCAAACAATAACTTCAAAGCAGTGTATGGTACAGGTGGGAGAAATGTGCATATTAGACAAGTTGGAATGTCTGATCAGAGTGTGGAGAATGGAAGTGGAAATCAATTACTCTACAATATGCAAAGAACCATGTCTGCTATGTGTGATCAGATGAAAAGAATGAATGACACATGGGTGTCACCGTCAAATTCTCAAAGAAATCCTAGTGGAATGGTAAAATCACCCCAGAATGGAAACGTAAATCAAAGTAGAGGGGGTCCACCACAATGTTTTAAATGTGGAGAAAGAGGTCATGTTCAAAGGGATTGTAAGAATGAAATTGTAGAACATCCACCTAATCCCAATGTTAGTAAAAATGCCAGCCCAAGTTCTATTTTGATTTGTCATAAATGTGGACAGAGAGGTCACATTCAAACAAATTGCCCTCAAAATAGAGAAATGCCAAAGAATCCTCCTCCCGGTGCAAGAAATTCGGTAAACTAGAACGGGACGAATTGACCGACCGGATTTCGGATCCCTTACTTCATGTTGAAGGTCGGATTATGGATAGTGGAAATGTGAAAATGATGAATGTTGGAGATTTAGTGGGAGAAAATTTTGTGATTCCTGTTAGTGTAAGTGGTGTGAAAACATTAGCAGTTGTGGATACGGCAGCTCAATTTACTATTGTAAATAAAAGATTTTATAGTAAATTGCAGGGTGTGCCTGAGTTTTGTGAGACTCTGAAATTAATGCTTGCTGGAAAAAATGCATTTATGATGGGTCATAGAGTAGAAAATTTGAGTATTGAGATAGATGGGATAGAATATAAAGAAAATGTGTATGTTGCAGATTTGCAAGAAGGAATTGATATGTTGTTGGGATTGAAGTTTTTGAAGGAGAGAAATTGTGTGGTGAATTTAGTTGATCAAACATTGATCATTGGAGAAAAATGTGTGCAAGGAAGCATAGAAGTTGAAGGTGACTTTGATTTGAGTAAAGTGAATGGTGAAACAGAAGCTAAAAGTGATGAGAGATGTGTTGATGAAATAGAGAGAGAAGTTGAAATTTGTGAAAATATGGTGAGAACGAAAAAGAGAATAGTAGTTCCTCCATTGACGGTGATGAGAATTTCTGTTTGTACAGATTATGAGTTAGAGAAAAAGAAAGAGTATGTGATAGAACCTTGTGTTGATAGACAAGTGTTGGTATCTTGTGCATTAGTTAAAGGTGATGTTGTTGTTCCTATAGAGATAGTGAATGATGGAGAAAGAAATGGTGTTTTGAAAGCAGGTAGTGTGTTAGGTGTTATTAAGGAAGTTGAGACAGTTGCTTCTGAAGTGAGATGTAAAGAATATGTAGATGGAAAAGCTAGGGTGTCTGCTGTGAATAAAGCTGAAATGAAGTTGAAAATAGATGAAAATATGGATAAAGAAGAAGTGATGAGAAGTTTGAAAAGAGATTTGCCTGAACATTTGCAAGATTTATTTGAAAGATCAAGTGAGGAGATTGATTCAAATGAAATGGTTGCATTGTGTGAAACTTTGAGAGATTATGAAGATGTATTTGCAAAGCATGATCTTGATTTAGGGTGCATGAAAGGTGTTAAGCATACTATTAACACTGGTAGTGCAGCTCCTGTGAAACAGAAATTGCATAGAACTCCATTGGGAATGGAAGGAGAAGAGAGAAAGATGCTTGAAAAGTTGTTAGCTTCTGATGTTATTCAGCCGTCAAATTCTGAATGGGCTTCTCCACCAGTATTGATAAGAAAGAAAGATGGAAGTGTTAGATGGTGTGTGGATTATAGGGAATTAAATAAGAAAACTATCAAAGATTCTTATCCTATTCCAAACATTGGTGATTGTTTAGATTGTCTGGCTGGAAATCAATTTTTGAGTTTGATTGATATGGCTCAAGGATATTTTCAAATTGAGATTGATGAGAAAGATAGAAACAAAACTGCTTTTATCACCAGATATGGTCTGTATGAGCATAAGAGAATGGCTATGGGACTTACCAATTCTCCTGCAAGTTTTTCAAAAGCAATGCAGTTAGTATTGAGAGGTTTGACTTGGGAGAAAGTGTTAGTGTATCTGGATGATATCACAGTGTTGGGAAAGAATTTTGAATATCATCTTAAGAATTTGAAAGAGGTTTTGGAGAGATTGCGTTCTTACAACTTGAAGTTAAAGCCTAAGAAGTGTTTTCTTTTCCAAACAAAATGTGACTTCTTAGAAAAGTCTTTCAGTAGAGAAGGTGTTGGTTAGAAAATGAACCGAAAGAGTCAGTTGTAATGTGTAGTATGGCTGTGAAAGAATTGTGGAATTGCAAAGAGCAATTGATTCTTTTGAATGATGTGTTATATTACAAATGGGAAAAGAAAGAATATAGACATTTGTGTTTAATTGTACCAGAAAATTTGGTCATTTAAGTTTTGTTTTTCTTTATTTGAATGACCTTTGTTTATGTAAATAATGTGTACATAGTAAATGCGGCAATGCTGTAATACTATGTTAGTAATGTAATTTTAAAATTCGTTTGAAAGAAAATATCATTATCATGTATGTTCATTCAAGAAAATAAACCATTGTATAAGTTTATTTCAGATATGGATTTAGACATGCTAGATGAAGCTTGTTTTGTCCTGGATTATGATGACACTTATCTGGTGGAAGATCCTACTCTCCTAATTGGTGAAGAGGGGGAGGAAGTTACCCACTCAAATTGCAGAAGGAAGAAACGGAGGAAAGAAGTTCAGTGTGGTTTGTGTCTGGTGTCCAGTGCTGACTTGAGTAGACATCTTGGACGTCATGTGAAATCTGTTCATTTGCCGTCGTATATGACTCCAGGATTGGTGTGCTGGTATTGCAGATCAATGGAAAAGGACAATTCGCTTTTACGTTAATGTCATGGTGATGTTCATTTATGTGGAACTGGTGAATTCGAGGAAAAACTGTGGATCCAGTTGGTGAAAGGATTTTTGTATTTCCTGATATTGATACTAAATATGAGAAATATATGGGAACTGATGGACTACGTTCAAAGTGAAGGACTAGTGATGTTGCCAGATAACTGTTCCAAGGAGGACATTAACTTTGTGAAAATATACATTTATGGAAATGGTATGGAGCCTAAGACTGAGATTCTGAATTCTTTGTTGACTTTGTTTCACTGGAAAACTTTGTATCATCTGTTACAAAAACTTTCATCAGAGGAGCGTGAACTCAGTAGTCATTGGTATCGGCGGATGGAATTTACTTTGCTACATAGATGAAAAATGAACTATATAATGATTTGACATTTCACATTGACATTGTTATCATTAATAATGTTGTTTTGAGTAACTTTGAGTTAAAATCACTTTAGTTACTTTAAAGTTGATTTAAAGTGATAATGGATTTAGAACTTTGTTTTGCATTCCTAAGGATGGACATTTATGCTGAGATATGGACTTGATTGACTTTGCTTGTGTTAAAGTGTAATGTTGAATCTTGGCATAACAATAATGACTAATTTGCATTATTTGCTTATTTTAAATGTAAAGTAAGATTTCAGTTGTTGAATTGTAGTAATTGTTAGTTTAACAATTTAAAGTAATTGTTTATATTGTAATAGTAGGGGGGAGTTTTGTTCGTCAAAAGGGGGGAGAGTGTGACGATGTAGTGTGTTAGATGAGATTATTTTATATTGCTACCGGTAGATGTCTCTGTAAGTAAAGTGTTGTCTGGTGTGCAAGTTTGAATCTCTCCCGTGATTGGTAGCTTAGGCCACACTTTTTTAATTTTATGGATGACATCCTGCGCGCGCACCGATTTTCGNNNTAAAACTGTTCACTGTATAGTTGGTTCTGATTGGAAAACGTGTACTATCTGAACTTGTATATAAGGTGTAACGTGAAATAAATCGGTCTCTTCTCTTGGTGCTGATCTCTTTGGGCTATTTGGCTTTGTGTTCTTGACTCTCTCTCTGTGCTTATACTCTGAGACACCAGTAAGTACATTGTTATTTGTACCTTCATAAGGCACTCGGCCGCGAAGGCGTAACAATAGTCCATAGGCCCAGGAAGGTGTATACTGGTGCTCCAGTAAAGGCTGAAGATCTAGACTTGGTTGCAGGTATCAGCAACATAATATTTGACCCACTGTATGGACTTGATGAGGAGACTGATGAGTAGCACAATAGTAGGGTGAGGAACCTGACTGTAAATTATGGTGCATTACATCAAGTCCAAATCCCTCTAATGCAGCTGTATGCACCTGCAAATCCTATTGCAGTAGACTTGGACCATGATTACCTACAGAATATGGGTTCAGAAAACTTCCTTCAGTAAGAAAACATCACAGTCATTTCACCAGATGCCCAAGTTGATATTGAGAGGAGGACTCAAGGACAGAGAAGAAATCCAGCTTGGCTGAGAGAGAAAAAGAGACAGCAATCATCAAATTTCAGTGCAATTTGCAAAACAAGCAATCCTCAGAAACTTGCAGCCTCTCTTATGGAGACCAAGGACTTGACCCATGTTTCTGCCATCAGGCATGGACTTGTCAATGAAGATAAAGCGTTGGCTGCTTATGAACAGAAAACTGGAGAAAAAGGTCTCAAGACATGGAATCATTGTTGACTTGGAAAGGCCTTATTTAGGCACCTCGGTTATGGCTGGGAAAGTGGCTGTTGAGGTTAAATGTCCCTATGTGGCTTGTGATAAACATATATCTCACGTTACTGTCCCTTATTTGAAGGCAACCAGGGTCTCACCCTTGATAGTAAACACCCATATTATTATGAAATTCAAGGACAGCTGCATATCACGCAAAAATAAAATAGATTCAGACAACATACCAGCCGAGTTGATCCAGCCATGGGGTGATTCTTGCTAAAGTGCAATCAATTTAATCAGCTTAATTTTCCAACAGCCTCTTCGACCAGGTAAGGGGTAATTAAGTCAAGTGTACACGGAATTTAATTACTCCTAGTTGCTCGAGGAGGCCTGTCAGACAATTTAGCTGATTACATTGATTGCACTTTAGTAAAAATCCCCACAGATCAGTTGGATCATCCCAGATGTTATGACATCTAAATCTGAATGCGTTACAAGTATTACATGCTTTAATCCAAAGCATTTTTTCATGATTTCTTAAATGTTACCCTTATTTAATTTATTTCTGCCTTTTTCTATTTTGTCTAGATAATGTAACAGCCTGGAGTAAGAAAAATGGATTTCCTATTCCATCTGAGACAATTCTGAATGATGCCATAACAGAAAGAATAAGCTATGCACGGAAACAGATGAGGAAAAACATTTTCAGGGATTACCATTGAAATAAAAATTATGTCACCTATACAGCGGCATTATTGTACAACTAGAAAAGAGCTCTTGGCTGTTGTAAACTTCTGTAGACAATATAGACATTATTTGTTGGGAAGAAAGTTCAGAATCCGAACAGATCATCATAGTTTAGTGTGGTTGTTAGGATTTAAAAACCCACATGGTCAGTTAGCGAGACGGTTAGAAGAATTATCTCAGTATAATTTTACCAGTGAACATAGACCAGGAAAGAAACATGGAAATGCAGATGCATTATCAAGAATACCTGTAGCTATGAAAGAGTGTGATTGCTATAAGGTTGGAGTGAAATTGAGTGATTTACCCTGGGGAGGATGTCATTATTGTCAGAGAGTACATAGAAATTGGTCAGGTTTGAGACTGATGTGAAAGATGTAATTCCTCTGGGGAAAAAAAAATCAGATGACAATGTAGTTGAATCGAATGCAGTTGGTGATATAAAGAATGAAACATTGTGAAAAATTCAGTTCAGTTTTGATGTGTCAGAGGGCTGATACAAATGATAAAACTGATAAGAATGAAAGAGATGAATTATGCAACTGGTTGAAAGGATATGACTTGAAAAAATTGCAGAGAAAAGATGCAAATTTGAAAATAATAGGTTGGTTAGAGAATGGTGAACCTAAAGAGTCAGAGTTGTATTTTTGTAGTAGTGCAGAAACGTCAAAAACAATTGTACAATGCAAAGTTGAGAGAGAGTGAATATACTTGTGGTCAGAAGGTATATTTGAGGGATGAAAGTCATAAAAAGGGAGAAAGTAAGAAACTTAGACCCTTATATAGAAGACCATGTAATGTTCTTAGAGCATCCCCACCTCTCTATACAATTAAAGATAAAAAAGGAAAAATCCAGGTGGTACATCATGACAGATTGAGAAAATTTGTTGAAAGAGAGAGTGATTTTCATTTGAATGAACCACAGTTGGTGGAACCAATTATAAAAAGATCAAGATTTGGTAGACAAATTAAGATGCCATCTCTTTTAAGAGATTTTGCTTTAGAATGATTATATTGATGTATATTTTGTTTATTAGTTAAGGTATAGTTGTATATAAATACTTCCTTAATTTTCGGCAATGCTGAAATAAAAGGAATTTAATTTATTTATTTGCATTTTTTTATTTAGATCATGGATGAATCAAATATTATGAGAATACTAGAAGAAGAGCTTCAATGGCTCTGCGAGCAGGATTCTAACTGGAGTACAGACTGGATTGAAACTCCAGAAACATTATATGTACATTCCATCAGAAACATTGCATTAAAAAACTCAAAAGACGCTAAAATAGTCATCCATCTAGGAAAGATATGGAGAGAAAGTTTATTGTCAGAAACAGGATGTGACTATTTCATTGATCATGAAAAAGAAATGAATAAAGAGTTGTCGAAAGAAGAGTGCATAGAGATAATTTTTTATCTCAGAGACAAGCTATACAAGTATTTAAAAAAATAAATAAATAAATAAATAAATAAATAAATAAAAATTTATATATAAAGTATATTATAGTTTGAACTTCCTATTATATTTCAGGTAATTTGATCAAAACAACAGTCCAAGTTGGCATATGCTTTCTAAATATTTGGTTGAATTTTATTGTTGAGCATGATACACTGAACACTGCATGAATAAGTTGATAGCTACTTTTGTGTTTTTTGGATTATGGTTATAAAAAAAAAAAAGTTAAATATTACCTAACATGGTTACACTGTTCAAACTAATATGTAGCAGTTTAGCATGTGTTTTGCATGTTATTGGATTAGAGGTTGTCAAGGTAACAATTCTTTTCTTATTTCACATTTTAATGATGGTATCTTACTTGGGGATTTGGTATAAAAATAATATTTGTACATAGTAAATGTGGCAATGCTGTAATACTATGTTAGTAATGTAATACTATGTTAGTAATGTAATATGGCAACAAGGATGAGATATGTTTATAATGTAATATGCTAATATTCATTTGAAAGAAAAGATCTTTATAATGTTATTTTTGTTCAAGAAAATAAACCATTGTATAAGTTTATGTCAGATATGGATAATTCAGACATGCTAGATGAAGCCTATTTTGTCCCGATTATGATGACACTGATTTGGTGGAAGATCCTACTGTCCTAATTGGTGAAGAGGGGGAGGAAGCTACCCACTCAAAGTGCAGAAAGAAGAAAGAAAGAAAAGTAGTTCAGTGTGGTTTGTGTCTGGTGTCCAGTGCTGACCTGAGTAGACATCTTGGACGTCATATGAAATCTGTTCATTTGCCGTGGTATATGACTCCAGGATTGGTGTGCTGGTATTGCAGATCGATGGAAAAGGACAATTCGCTTTTACGTAAATGTCATGGTGATGTTCATTCGTGTGGGACTGGTGAATTCGAGGAAAAACTGTGGATCCAGTTGGTGAATGGATTTATTCATTTTCTGATATTGACATTAAATATGAGAAATGTATGGGAACTGATGGACTATGTGCAAAGTGAAGGACTAGCAATATTACCAGATAACTGTTCCGATGAGGACATTAAATTTGTGAAAATATACATTTATGGAAATGGTATGGAGCCTAAGACTGAGATTCTGAATTCTTTGTTGACTTTGTTTCACTGGAAAACTTTGTATCAATCACTTTGAGTTAAAATCACTTTGTTTGCTTTTAAAGTTGATTTAAAGTGATAACGGATTTAAAACTTTGTTTTGCATTCCTAAGGATGGACATTTATGCTGAGAGATGGATTTAATTGACTTTGCTTGTGTTAAAGTTAAATGTTGAATCTTGGCATAACAATAATGACTTATTTGCTTTACGTGCTTATTTTAAATGTAAAGTACGATTTCAGTTGTTGAATTATAGTAATTGTTAGTTTAACAATTAAAAATAATGGTTTATATTGTAATAATAGGGGGGAGTTTTGTTCGTCAAAAGGGGGGAGAGTGTGACGATGTAGTGCGTTAGNTATGGGGGGCCTTACCGTCTAGGAGGAGAAGCGGTAACGGTAGCCGTCCGGCGGAGCCGGCGGAACGATCCGGACGAGACCGAAACCATGTGTACCGCCAGCGCTAACGCTGGTGGTACAATAAATCTAGACAAGGCCATGGATGCAACCAATAAGGGACAAACAATTTTTCAATCATTGGCAGAGGCCCTGCTATTTGGAGAGCTAAAATTACCAGATATACAGAACTCAACATTCGAGAAATATTGTCATATGCAGCTTTGGGCATTGCAAGTTTTGGTCTAGTGTTTTCACTTGGTTTAGCGTATAAACTTAAAGTCCTATCCACCACTCTGCTAGCCATTGGTCATGCAAAAGCAAATCCTGCACCTGTCTTCAGATACACAACATACATCACCACAACATCAACAACGGAATATTTTGACCTGTACAAAGCAGTAAAATTTGAAAACATGAAATTGCAACTCCCATTTACTTTCTGATCATCTTTTTACTGCTAATTTTTCTCACAATATGTGTCAGGCAAAAAGAAAGCCCATAACTACCTTGCCTTAGAGATTACAGGAGAAAGTGAGAGTATTATGGTCCCAATGACAAAAATTAAATCCTGTCCTAACGAATTGACTATAGAAGGTTCACTGTTGGTGAAAACATCACTTTTGTTACAGGATACTAAGACCAAAGATTATATGTAATGGAATAGGGAAACAGTTTGTATTGGCACGCCCAAACTGATGTGCAGATATTCTTACCCATCACTAGGAATATTTCTTGGCCAAAATACAGGAAACTTAATAATCTGACGAAAAGGGATTTTGATGTAAATATGTTAGTACTGCACCACCATAGGGTATTCTACCCAAAATGAAGTTATATTGTGCAGCAATGTTAACAAAATTGGTATTTAATTACGTGCAAAACTAAATTGCGAAGCATGACAAGTCCACTCACCACTTAGGCCGGTGATGTGTACAAGAATGTAAATTCTGTGTGTGTGTGTATATATATATGTGAAGCTTTAATTAAACGCATAACCTTTACTATGACAATGGCCAGTATATCTTGTGACTATCTTATTTAAAGAAACCAGTTTCAGATGTAAATCACTATGTATATACCTTACCTTTCAGGGCTCAACACAAACAGTTGTCCGATTGCCCAGGGCAATTAAAATCAGCGGTCGGGCAAGAAAATTTTACGTCCAGTTGCCCAACAGACAAGTGATTTTTTTTCCTATTGGCAGTGCAATGTTACATCTGATGTTAAAATATTGAAACATTTCACGTGTTTTTTCCCTTTTGCACAATAAAGTTACGACGCGCTTGTAAACTGCAACACTTGCCTTTTGTCAACAAACAAAGCATTGCACAACTGCGTCAGATGCGCCAAGTGCACTATAATGGTCACAGAAGTCAAGGAGGTCCGAATTTGAAAATTAACCTGTCCGACTAATTGTGTCAGGTACCACTGTCACGATTGCCAATCCACTTGTTCATGGATTTGGAAAAATAACTCAAAGATGACATTTAATTAACACAATTGATTTTTTTTATACACTAGTAAAATGTAATGATAAATTTTATTTATCAAGTGGTTCAATATTTTTCATTAATAATGGGCAAGTTGAGGCAGAGAAAGGGCAACCTGGTTAAAAAATTTATGTTGAGGCCTCATTCATAGTGGTTTAATGTATTCAAAGAACGTGCACTGTTGACAAGAAAACCATCCATAGATATCACTGAATAAATGGTGTAACTAACTACTGAATTAACAGACTCTATCCGGTGATGCTTTGAGTATTTAGAACAGCTAACATCAGTCTGATCAAAGCTGGAGGTCAGTAATTCTGTTGAAATTTTTTCATGTTCAAACACGTATTGAAATTTATTGTGGGGAAAATTTACCCCATTTTGCCTTTCTTTTAATAAAAGTGGGGGGGAATGTTGTAATCTAAGCATTTTCCTTCCCTCACCAGGTCTGCTCTTCGTGTGAAAAGAAAGGAACACTGTAGGTGAGTTAAAACAAGCCAGGTGGAGAGGTCACGCCCCCTGCAAATCATCATCATCATGATATTATTATAAACTTTGTCTAAGGTTCTGAGCTCTAAGAAGAAACCTCTAGAAAGGATACTAAAGAGGAAGCAAACTCACAGCAGTCGCACTCACACTCAATAAGTAGAACCAGTAGATGCTTTAGTATGTATTCATCATTTCCCATTTAACTTTATCAGAAACTTTAAATGTCACTGAAAAGGACTTAAGAAATAGTTACATTTTACCAAAATATTGAACCAAACGATAAAGAAACACTTTTATTCCATATAGCTTATACATGTACCAATGAACTGTGTTCGTGAACTTTTCAGCTTTTTAAGGAATGATGAATGTTTTTTATTCAAAGTTTTTTTTTCCATTTCCTTTCAATATTTATTTTAAAAGTAAACTCTTTACCTAATCCCATTTTAATACTGTAACTTACATTTTATATATACATTCAATGTATGTTTTTATATATTGCAAAGAAGCACAATAAACCCGTATCATTATAATAATAATTGTTGTTGTTGTGATTGAAGATTTTTCCTTCCTCAACCTGGTATGCTCTTCACGTGCCAAGACAGGCCAACAGGTGCGTAAGTCAGATCAGGTGGAGACATCAGGCCCCCTGCCAATGATCCTCATTATGAAATCAACACCTGTTATTGTCTTATATCTTAAACTCCGAGGCGGACGTGTGCAAGACAATTGCAAGCAATCTAAACAAGTCTACAATAGCAATAACCACAGTGATCACTCTCCAATGCAGTGTTGTCGGTTGTGGACTATAAAAATGAAAACTGCAGTGCCACCTACAGTTCAGTGTCAAATTAGTAGCAAAAGATTCAACATCCCTCACTCCGCTACAAGACATCAGGCATACCCTTTACATCTAGTTCGCATTCTCTGACCCATACAACATCTATACTGTACTTAATCATACCACTGTAGCTGACATTCAGCAATAGTGCCAGGGTAGATTTTGATCAAGGAGCTATAAATTTGTGAAGAAGTATCAGGGTAAATAAAAGTGAAAAAAAGATGAGTTGTCTGTGCCCCTGAACACGCTGTAGCAAATGCTACTAGACTGTAGCTACCACAAGAATAAGTGAATTTAGCTGCTCGGGTTCACTTCATCAGTAAGTAAAACCAGTGAAAACTTAATTATTATTTAATATTATAAATTAAACTTCAAAATTCACTTTTCAAATACTTGCCTTACTGAACATATTCCGTTAAATTTTTTATTAGGGTCAACTATGCCTGTGATAGTTAATTATAAACAATAAATTGGAGCAACTGTGCTCCAAACCACAGCCGCGAAGTGGAATCCACCACAAAAATGGCGACCTTGACCTGATTACTACCTCCAAGAGTGTATCGCCAGGTTTAAAAAAAAAAAAAAAACATCTTTCTGGTGCAGAAGCGAGTTAATTTTTCCTATGAAGAACTCAATGCAATCTCAAAAGGTCTGCTATTCATACCTAGAGGTCTCTTTTGGTCCATTTCTACCTTTTTCAAGGACCCGTGCTGAACAGGCCTGTACCCAGCAATATAAAAGGGGAGGTTCTGAACAAGTGGACCTTTCACCATGAAAGTTTCGTATACCTATATAAATTTTCACCAAGAGCGGACCTTTTCCAGGTTAAATGAGTGTTTCGTTCGACCCGCCCCCCTCTCCTGGCTACAGGCCTGCTGAAAATAAAAGATTTATTGGGCGGGGCAGAAAAAATGAAAAAAATGCCCACAAAGATCAATGTTGAGAGTGGAACAAATTTAAGAGCTAGCAAGACTACTTACCGAACCGTCGTCACAATTGTTTATGTCATGAAAGAATGCAGAAGGCGCAGAATGGCCTACTCCTTCAAATCAAACTTGCGTCTGTCATAAGCAGTACATGTTCGCCTTGGCGTCAGACGAGTAAAATGTTCCCGCTCTGCTCAACTATGTATATAGGTCACAACAGCTCCGCAGCGAATACTGCCAGTCAAGCCACTGGTATCAGGACTGGTACATCCGGTGAGACAGGGGTCAAAGGTTAAGCGCGTGGCAGTCTTTCTCTGTCTTCAATTTATTATATCTTTTTATATTTTGATAATATTTAATATCAGTTACTTTTCAAGACGTGAAAAGACGTGAAAGAACCTATTGAAAATAACTGAAATTTAGATAATTCCAACCCAAGTAGGCCTACAACCCCCCCCCCCCAAACCATCAACTCACACACACACACCCCTTTAATAATGGTAAACGTTTTCAGGGGAGATAGGTTTCAAACTATTGTATTTACATTTCTGCGGATTTTGAAAGACAGTATCAATATCCTTCATTGCACTTAGCTAAAATAAATTTAGTTAATTTTTTCATGGTCCATCCCTTCCCTACACCACAGGTACGTTTCTTTACATGTAAGTAGCCTACATACAGTATAATTTTAGACAACCTTTACCCCCCTTTTATTAATGTCTTCAGAGCATCATCGTCTGCATACTCTGAAAACTTCTTCCCAGGAAGTGAACAGTTAACGCGGTGTGCAACATTTTAGGGAGAGGCTGATGAAAGGCAAAAAATGCAAAGTTCTGCATGGAAAAACCGGAGAAGTGGGCTTGTTTTACGCTCCTCTGTATCATTAGGCCTATATGTGCCTAATAGGCCTATATTCTGCTTTAAACTGTCCCATGCACCGTATCTTTTGCTTATAACTTGATAATAATTCTTTTTCTTCTGTTTTCCCAAAAAATGTCCCGTGAACCGGCAAATAAAGTTCATCAGAAGCGGGTGCATACGATTTTTCGGACTAATGAACTTTGGGACCAATGAACCTTTGCATTATTGAGACGCCCCCGAGGCTCATTCCTATACGTCCCCGTTATATATTTTTTTTCAGAAGTACACCACCCACTTGAGACAAAAAAAAAAAAAAAAAAAAAATCATTCGAGATTTCGTGGAAAAATAAGAAAACAAATACTGAAATGATATGCTTTGTAACTTTACTCATACAAATTAATATAAAAACAGACTGTGTGCAGCTTACCTTTGTGATTTGTGACAAATGACTGTAGAGTGGCAGGTTTGGGGGGGGGGGGTCAGGGGGTCCTGACCATCCCTTCGAATTCTTAAAAAAATCATACCAATGCTTCCTCTTAAAATTAGAATTTAAATGTGAATTAGGCCTATAGTTCTAAACTGTACCAAATGGCACCGTTCGTCCTCTAAAATAACAAAAAATTTCGCCGTCCCTGAACCCCATGCCAAGAGAGGGGGGGAGGGGGGTGATGGTTGGCTTCGCTTCCAGATTCCCCCCCCCCCCCCCCCCCCCCCCCACACACACACACACACACACAGTGACAATATTAACCAATGCATAATGTATAACATAAGGTGCCAATGCTCACCAAGGGTTACCCAAGGGCATTGGAGCTTAATATTGTTTTATTTTCGTAGTCATAAATGATAAAAAAAACACATATGACAACATTAATCATAACAAATAACTGTTTGTTATGAAAAATAAATAAAGATAAAAAAAATAAGCACTTTCCTACCAAGTAATTCCCATCGGGTGAAAACTTGCACAGCTGGTTGGACTGTTTGAATATCTCCGAAAAATTCATCTTGAGGGCAGTATCAAACTAATCTGGGCACCTGTAATCAGCCATTTTTGTCACAAAACTCAATGAACTAAAANGCCCTGCCCCCCCCCCCCACCACACACACACACACTCACACTTCAAATAATCCTGGATTTGTATGCTGATGCTATGTACTTCACTTTGATCTTCAACCAGGCCCGTAGCCAGCAATTTCAAACGGGGGGTTCTTTTTCGGAAAAAGTGGACCATTTACCATGAAACCTTCATGTGCCTAGATAAATGTTTACCCAGAGGGGACCTTTTCCCAGCAAAAGGGGGGTCCCCTGGCTACGGGCCTGTCAACGGTGGTTACGTTTTACATATTACACCCAATTTTTGTTTATCTTATTCTTTTTTATTTATTTTGCTCAAAATTGGCTTTAACCAACGATAATTAACTCACCGCTCAATTTGTTGAATTATTGGTTTTAAAAAAACATTACAAAAGCGATAATTGTCGCCTTTGTCTTCGTGGAAATGTTGGATTTTATCATTTATGCTGTCTTTGGGCAATCCTAGGAACCACTGAATTAATTTAATGCGTTGCAGTTACTGTTTTTTTTTTTTCTTTTTAATTTTATTTGTAATAAAGATCTAAGGCGAAAAAAAAACAAACAAACGGCTTTATTTTTTGTAACTTCATAAATCCTTAAAACGGGTGGAACAGATAAATCCGATGGTACGTATTGCCTGCGAGATCGTTATAAAGAAACCAATTACGAACAGCACTAATCTTCTGTCTTGTAATGTACCCCTTGATTTAACTGTGCCACACCCAGCCCGGTTAAAGGGATAACAACTGTTCGTATGATTACATGATAAACAACTCATAGAAATATAATAAATTCTGTTTTACCACCAAAAAGAAAGGATATCAAAATCATATCATTATAGACCTGTCGTTCAGAAAGATGAGCGATGTTCGATAACGGTATTAAAACTTCCATTTACATTCAATAGTGCTGGGCAGAGCATCTCCATATTAGAGGAGATTACGATGGATTTTGAGGCCCTAGAAAATCAAGTAATGTAGATCTACGCTAAATAAAAGTGGCAAAATAGGCTAAACAAAATTGATAAGTTAATTAACAAGCAGCGTCTGTAATATTGGGCCTAATGTTACAAATTACAATATATAAAAGAATTAACTGGTCGGTAGACGAATTTCTTTTGTAAATCTCAGATATGGTTAATAAGCATGGCAAATAAATTCTATGGTCATTCGGACTCGGAATTAAAAAAATGTTTATTTAAAGTTGTTCGTCAAATCCAAAATGAGGATGATTTAAAAGGGTATCCTTGGGATCGATTGTAAAATTTTCCACATAACCCAACGCATTTTTCAATTTGAAAAAGAAACCACCCGATCCATGGTAGGCCGGGCTATTATATCGATGGCTAACAATGTCAGTAAAATGAAACTTGCATCGCGGGAGTGAAGACGTGGGGGAGTAAATATGTGGGGAAGCAACGATGTGGGGGAAAATCTGTATGGGGAAGTAACGGTGCGCCTATAACGGTCACTTTACAAGGGATCTATCGATGTGGGTCGTTTTGATGTACATAATGCAAAAATCTACTGGAGGAAGGGGGGGGGGTATCGGTACTGGAGAGTATCGGTGAGGGAACGCACAGGCGCAGGGGAGTAACGAGATTTTTTTTTATAAAATGTCATTCACCATTTCAAAGTATGTACAAGTTAAAAATAAAACATAACGTTGCTCAAAAAATGCCACAATATCAGTTATTTTCTTCTCTAAATTTATACAGGTGAATGATATACTTAGCACCCATTATTTTTTATACATATCTGTTGATAAATATATGTTCCCTATTTTTTCTTCTCTAGTCAGTTTTTTACATTTTATTGATTTCCATATTTTTGAAATTTTTTAACACACTCTACAAAGAATTAAAGAATATCATACTGTACAGAAGGACAGTGTTTGCATACATCATGTTCTGAAATCTCACATTCTTTAAGTATTTTCCTGTTGAATAAATTCCATGCAAAAGTTTCCACTGATGACAGATTGAGTACATGCCAAAAATATGTCATTCCACACTACACTTGGTACTCTTTCAATAAGAAATATAATATTTTCTGATTTATTCAAAACAAGTATTAATCTCACTTCACTGGAAGTGGTATCTTTTAGTTGTATTCCAGAGAGTATCGAGATAACCCCGCCACGATACAGAAACTCTTAAAGACATAAATTAGTTTTTAGTAAAACTTTAAAACTGCCATAATTCATTTTAAGTTCTTTTATAAAATAGCAGGCAGTTGTTCCTCCCCAATTTTGGAGTATAAACAATGAAAGCGCTGTTCAATCGAATTTGTTAAATTGTCTCTATTTCAGAGTAGATAAGTGAATAAAGAGAGTTTTTAGTTTCAAATGGTGGTGAGCTGAATGTCCCTAAGTGATTCAGATAATTTTTGGAAAAAGTTTTCGAAAGTGCCATATTAGCTGATGTGATGCTCACGAGAATTTCTACATTTATTAGGGACTACTTTAAATGGTAATCAAACTTGACATGTCTTTGGTTATACCCCCTTTACACTGGACGGCGTCCTTTCGGCGTCCTTTCTGCGACCGTGAAATTTGGCATTGCTGTGGTCTTAATAAGGAGACACGAGCATTGATTTTGTATCAGAATGAATGCTCAATGATCGGCCAGTTGTCGGCACGTAAAGTATTATAATTTTTTAACTCTCAAATGGGGCCGTACTGCTGGACGCAGAAAGGACGCCGTCCAGTGTAAAGGGGCCCTTAGCAAGAATAAATCTACCTCGACCTAATGCATCTTTTAGGTCCTGCGTGGAAACATTTCAAATCACATTTGTTACGCCAGTAATTATTTTGGTGTGAGGAATATTTATACAGATGTTTGATAAAATTCAGCATGATATTTATTTACATTTTTCAATGGAATGTTCGATAATAATTTCATCCCGATTCAACCTTAGTAAAACTTCCACATACTTTTTTCAATAATTCATTTCCACACAATCTGTTCCTGAACCATCAGATGAGGTGCTATACACTGAACTGAAGTCACTGGAGATGATGGTCAACTTCTAGGTGCCATTAATCAACCACATCATTACTCCCCCACATAAACAGATCCAGAAATTAATTTTTCACAAATCTCTTGGAGTTGGGCACAACCCTCAGTGCGCGGTTTTGGCAATTCAATGGAGTCTTGAACAAAATGTGCAACCACGATGTTTTTTGTATATTGGGTTTTATTTTTCCTCTCATATTTTCAGTTCACATATAGAATAAGAAATTAAAGTCAACAAGGCAGCAAAGCTGTCAAATGTACAGACAAAAAAAGGAAATAACTATGCACAAAATAGGCTACTGTCAATTCTGATGCAAAGGTACATTATGTTAAACTGCAAATTATACATCAAATTTTAATGATTGAATCTAACAAACTGCAATGATATGAGTTTATTTCCATTTTTGAAAGTTTATTACACAATACACGATAACAAGTTTACCATCATTTTTACATAATCAACTAATAATGTTGTAAAGATGCAGGAAATGCCAAACAAACACTTTTACGTATCTTATTTTAATAATTAAATAATTAAAATTAAATAATGAAACTGTTAACATGCCTAAGAATTAAATCTGAGGAAATGTGAAAAAACGGCATTTCTTTAATGGTCCGATTATGCTGATTTTTTAACTCAACCTGCATTTTAGCAGGAATGACCACTCCTGTGAGTTTAATGACAATTGGCCTATCTGTTTTTCTTATATTGTGTTTACAGTGTTGCATATGTGCTGAAAAGTGAAAAAAAGCATAACTACTAAAATAGTGGCCCGATCATGCCGATTTTCGGACTTAACCTGCGTTATAATAAGATTGATTACTCCTGTGAGTTTCATGACAACAGGCTTATCAGTTTTCCTTTAAATGTGTTTACAGTGTTGCATATATGCTGAAAAGTGAAAAAACAGCATAACTTCTACAAAAATGGCCCGATCATGCTGATTTTCGTACTTGACCTGCATTTTATGAATATTCATCAGCTCTGTAAATATACAACCAAAAGGTAAAACTGCCTTCCACTTATCATGTTTACAATGAAAGTGCACGGTGCTGGCAACAGTGACAGTGACGGCGACGACGGCAGATGCAGGTGATGGAAATATGTACAGACACATTTGTACATATTTACTGTACTGTTTGAGAACAGTAAGTGACATTGTTTTTCTTAAATGGNATTTCCTATAAGTGACCCCATCATGCTGATTTTCGAACTTGACCTGCGTATTATGAATATTCATCAGTTCTGTAAGTTTCAAGCCAAAAGAAAAAACAGTTTTCCACTTATCGTGTTATCGGTAAAAGTGCACGGCGACGACGGCGACGGCGACGACAGACGCAGATGATGGCTATATGTACAGACACATCTGTGTCTGTACATAAAAATAATACAACTTCTACTTTGTTTTCTCCTGAAGGTGTTTTTTCAAACTAGGATCCAAGATATGGCCATTTTGCTGATGGTGTCATGTCAGTTGTTTTGAGGGTGAAAGAATGATTTTCTTTTTCTGGTTGTGCAGGAGTTCTACAGGGTAGGGGTTGTTACCGCTTTTCTGAAAATCACTGCATTTAGATTTTATCAGTTACAACTTGAAAGTCTATCAATTTTCAATATACATTTGTAAACAAGACTGCATACCTTACATCAGTCTAAAAGGTATCAATAATCTGTAACACTCGATTGTTTATCATACTGAGCAGGCCCGTAGCCAGCAATTTCAAAAGGGGGGTTCGTTTTCTGAAAAAGTGGACCTTTTTCCATAAAACCTTCATGTAAATAGATCAAATTTTACTCAGAGTGGACCTTTTCCTATCACAAGGGGCAGTTCTTTCGAACCCCCTGAACCCCACCTGGCAATTTTGGCAATTTTAACTACAGTGACCAAGAGTGATCATGTGAATTGATTGTTATCTATATCCAATTAGGATTCTTGAGGTGAGGTCAAAAGGCTCCAGTTGCTTAGACAGATAAAATAGTGCCTTAGAACAATGACAGCCCTTCCTGTTATCAAAATGTTGCTTGGCATAGTCCTTTAGTACCCATGATATGACAGATCAATGCATAAATAACAAAAAAAAAATCAGGCTTATTTATATTTATTACAGGGTATTACTTAGCCTGAATTTTGTATATAACCTCAAGTGTTATCTTCCAAGTGCACCCTTTCATGTCTGTTTAAAGCATCTCTACGAGCAAATAACACTTCACAGTAATTACACTTGTATGGTTTCTCTCCAGTGTGAAGCCTTTCATGAATCACCAAAGTTCTTTTTTCTATAAAAGATTTTTCACAGAACTGACAATGAAACACTTTATCTCCTCGGTGAATCCTTTCATGGTTTTTGCAGTGACTTTTTTCTATAAAAGCTTTCCCACAGAACACACATTTGTAGGGCTGCTCTCCAGTGTGAATCTTTTCATGTCTGTTGCAGGTTGGTAATTGGGCAAAAGTTTTCTCACAGAACTTGCACTTATATGGCTTCTCTCCAGTGTGAACTCGTTCATGCTGAACACAGGCGGATTTCTTTGTGAAGGCTTTGCAACAAAATTGACACTTGAAAGGTTTTTCACTAACGTGAATCATTTCATGCATTTTAAGCTTTGAAGAATTAGGAAAACCCTTTCCACAGAAACATGTATATGGTCTCTCTCCCCTGTGAATTTTTTCATGTGTTACACAACGGTTTAAGCGAGAAAATTCTTTGCCACAATGCTGGCAAATAAACACCCTATTTGGTCTAGGTTTACAACTACTGTCTTTATCAATGTCTATGTTTTGTTTTTTATTTGTTCTTTTGCACTTCTTGCACTGGTACACTTCCTGCAAATCTCTAAACCAAGGAGAGGACTTACAAGTCTTTCCGCAAGTCTGGCAGCAAATGGAAGTTTTTTCCTTACAGTTGTTGGGTTTATTTTGGCCATCATTTTTTTGACTGCCAGTTTTCATGCTTCGTTTACGTGTGTCCCTTATAATTCCCTTCACATCTTTGACAGTCTTGTCTTCATGTTGTTCATGTGGTCTCGAGTTAATCACTTTCAGATTATTGGTATTGTCTTGATCTGTGGTAGGCTGCCCTCTGGTGTCAGCTATGTCTTCACTGGTAGAATCTTCTTCATCTGAATTGTGCTGACACCTGGTGACAGAAGTGTTGACATTGGTAGGATCTTCTTCATTTGATTTGTGCTCACATCTGGTGTCACTAGCGTCGCAATTTGTAGGATCATCTTGCCCTAATGCATTCTGCCCTTGAATGGATGCTCGTTCTTCATCGCTTCTGCCCTCAAGCTCAAAAATACACACATATATGGTCTCACTAGTGTCTTGATTGGCTAGATGATCTGATGACTTCTGTCCTTTAGTGGCAGCAATGTCCTGATCAATGGAAATCCCACATGACATTTGCTGCCCTCTGGTGTCCAGCCTAGAGAAAATACCCACTTGTTTAAGTTTTAACTATTTCAAATATTACAAAATAACTATGTACCAGCACATGTAAATTTATGTAATTAGAATCTATTTTCCAATGAGCTGTGAGAAAACAAAGCTTTTTTACATTGTAACAATGTTACGGTTGGTGTGGTTGTAGCAGTTGGAAAAGCAGTAAAATGCTCCCTTGTAAAAAAATGAATGTTATCACATTCTGATGACTGAATATAAAATTCCGGTCTGGCTAAATTGCGCAGTATGCCGCTATACAGCACAACACAGCGCAATACACTTGAAATAAGAAGTCCAGTCACAAGTAAACACAGGAAATGGTCATTCTCAACAAATATGGTGACATAAAATCAAATATTTGACTAGATTATTGATGTCATTGATATAAGTAACACATCGGCGCTACTTCTAATATTGTTGGGTCGGCAGCAATGTTGGCTTGTGGCTCTTCTTGACAATATTACCGGCCAAGAAGAGCCACTAACCAACATGGCGGCTGACCTAAGAATAAGGAAAATGTACAAATTTGTTAAGTTTTATCAAGGCTATTAATTATTTAATAATATATTTTGCTCTCATATCAGCCTATTTTGTTTGGAATAATAGTTTCCCGTGTTTACTTGTGACTGGACTCGTTTTTTCAAATGTATTGCGCTGAGTTGCACTGTATTGCGGCATATTGCGCAATTTAGCCAGACCCATAAAATTCTCCTCACTCCAATGTCTCGTCCTTCTCCTCGTCACTAGAAGGCAGCAGTGGCTCCCCCTGGAGTTCAGCACACAGCTGGGTGTGTAGCTTATGTCTGTGAATGAGAAAAAAAGGACAATCTTGCGATTGATCAAAGAAACTAATATGATAAATAAATCAGACACACACGAGCCTTAATTTTTTATTGTCCAAATCCCTCAAGACAAATGGACATTGGATTTGACATAAAATAGTTCTACAAATGCTTCATACTACTGGTATATCCTTATGAGTTTTTTAGTTTAATCAATAAAAAATTGAAAATCAAGCATTTATTCCTGACAATCTCATGAAATCACTTACGTGTCTAGGAGGTACTTAGCCAGACCTTCGTTAGTTACAAGATTCATTTGTTCTTTTAGAGTTTTCCACCTCTCTATCTGCTTGCCGATGTTGATACAGTTGCTGCCTCCGCAGACATCCTGAGGACGCACTAGGATGGATTTTCCCCTCGATAGCATCTTTTTCTGAAATACTGAAGCATTGAACAATGAGTTGAGAGAGAGAGAGAGAGAGAGAGAGAGAGAGAGAGAGAGAGAGAGAGAGAGAGAGAACATAATGCCTGAAATCAGTTACCTATAATGGCATTTAACAGTTATAACCATTACTAGTCTGGGACGTTACAAACACATTGTTTCTGCAGAATCACTTTCGTTCGAAGGATGACATACTTACAATGGAAAACAAGTGTCAAGCGATATTGCACAGATTCCCATTTCCTTCTCCGCTAACACAATCCTCGTTCTTTTTCTGTGAAGGAACTCTGACGTGCCGTTTTACAGCCCTCCTCTTTTGACATGAAATTACTGATAAAATCTTCTTACATACCAAACTCTAAGAAACCTGTCTTGAGGAACGCCTCGCCGCTCCAAAGTGGCAAGAGGAGGTCGTAGGCTACTCGTTGCTGGCCGTTGCACCGTTAATACACTCTGATAAACGTATGAGCACAACTCGACAGGCATGTGATTCTTTAAAAACAGATCAAATCTGTGCAAACTATGGAGATACTAATAACGCTTTTAATGTTTTTTATTATTATTTTTTTTTTACTAAGAATCATCCTCGCACTTTGCTTCATTGATGAATTTAATTATAGGCCTACGCCACAATGGCACTAAGAGATTATGAAAAGTAAAGCCCTATTATTTGTTGTTGTATTTATTTTTCAGTCAGAAAAAATTAGGAAACAATTTGGGACAATATTCCATGTTTAATGTTAAGTCTGTATATACTGCATTTTGCATTTATTGCATAAGTTTTGCATTTCTTGGTAATTATCTCCCAGTGACCTTAAATTCTTTTCTTCCAGCTCATAGTTTAGGATATATATTTTTTTTAGTTGCCCAAAAAGTTTGAAATTACTGCAAAACATGTGACAAACCTGTTTTTCTTTTTAATGAAGCCCATATTGCTGTATTTTTGTCCACTTCGCATTTATTTAGTACAGGTAAGCCTCACCCTAGATTTTGACCCACTTAGATCAGGCTAACCCTAACCATTATAACCATTATAACTAAATGGAGGGCGGGCTCTCTGTTACACGGACCATCAGTTTCGATACACTTCGTCCTTCGTGAAGAAAGTGATTTTACTCGGTGATTCCTGATTTTCACCACGCCAGACTCATTTTCATTGAGATATGTATAATGTTTACTCAATGTGTTTTGTGATTTGATGATTTTATCTCCCGATAACTGTTATACCCCCCCCCCCCCCCCCAGCTACCCATGGGTCCCTCCTGTAACCTCAGGAAAAGCATCTTAAAATTTCAACATTCCGCTACTTGTCTCATCTAGCACATTCTCACTTTGCTTGCACCCTACAACACAATGACACAGTGACACACTGAAGAGAAGAAACCTAAACATCATGTTACGACTGTCGGAAGTGTTTTTTTTTTAAATAAATTAAAAGACAAAAACGGTCGTCTCTGATTCAATGGCATGCGAGATTAGCAAATAACATATGTGAAATTTTAACTTTAATTTGACAAAATTTTAACATTATTCAACTTTTTTTTTTACTAATTGACTGGAAAAGAATTTGTTTGTCAATGAAGCACATTTTCCCAGTTTTAGAAAGAGCCATTATGAATGTCTTTGCCAGCAGAGATCATGCTACCCATGGACCGTTTACAATGATGCACATGTAGCATAGGAGATCTTCATCAGGTGTAAGCTTATTCTATGATACTTTGCTGTCTGTTAATTATTTTGCAAACCTTTTACAAACAGTATCAGTCGCAAGAACAATGGCTTATGTACAAAACGGTAATCATATTTGTGGCTGAAATAATGCCATCAAGTCTGTTTTGTGGCAGGAACAACGTACTACATGTAGCTATATATTTCCCACTCAACAGAATGGTTACTTCATGATCTTTCCACATTCGGACCCATTTGGAAAAGTTTTCAGAACACAAATAAGCAAAGTAAAGCGCTTGAATAATGAAAATAAATTAACTTTATTTACAGATAAAAATCACAATAAATATGGCATCGAATCAGCGTCAGGGCACAATCATTACATATCGGTAAACGCCTGGATCGGCTTCTTTATTGTCGGCTGCTTATCTGTTGAAATGGCAAGAAAAGTTGGCTTACCAATATTTACAATAATTAAAAAATTGGCTTTCGTGGCCTATACTGCGGTCTAAAATATTTACATTGCCCGTTGTGATAACATATTGACATGGAGAGACACCGCTTGCTCTCATTGTACCGTTTACTTTTTAACGATATCAGAATGTATCTTTTTACACAATTAACATATGTACAGTTCTGATGGACTATACACCTATGTATGTATACCCCTAAAGAGCGAAAGAAAAACCTTTCTCAGTTCCGATGAATCATACATATAACGTATGCAGTGAAACAGTTCACATTTAAACAACCTTTTTTTCTTTGTCACAATCCCTTTTTCTGGATTTTGTCAGCGTTCCACAATTTAATGTTTCAAGTTCGATACACATGCTTCAAAGTACGAACGATGAAAAGAACACTTAAATCTCAAATATTAATTTTTGTTGTTGTTATAAGAAATCAGAACAGCGCTGAACATTTTGTGATCAAAAAATTATTACATTCCCTACAGAGTCGCCAGATTCATTTGCCATACATTTCCGTCTTTTTTTAGAAAAAAATCATAGGGAGTGGCCAATGATTAGGGAGCGCTCTGCTTACAGGTATCAAGTCCAGGTCAACTGTACTTCTTTTCTGACTTAAGTAGAACTCTGAAACGATGATGTAGGAAAACGCCCAGGATTTGAAGTTCCTAATTACGCTGTACACCTGTTAACTTATTCACTGGGCTAATAAAACTGCCGTGCTGCTGTAGAGAAACCACTGAAATGGAAGTCCAGTCACTACTGCCTATATCATCTATACCCCTCGAATTATATTCCACAATTTACCAGTTAAGTGTTTATAAGTACTTTACATCAATTGTGAATTGTGGACGGAAGACAGTTGGCTTTCTAGGAAGCATTGCCTTTGCGGATTGCTTTAAACAACTGAAAACTGAACACTTCGGCTGAAAACCCAGGAGCATTCTCTCTGCTACAAACCTAAACATCTTATGATCTAGCAAAAAATTAACTTCGTAATTTCTTTCTTAAACCTAACTATGCACCAATCCTTAGATCTTTCTTGTTTAAAACTAAAACATTTTTCGAGTTTTTAGGAAAAGATGCATACTTTAAGACAACTATAAGACTGTATAAATGAGTCCATAACAAGGGATTCTTGCAGGAACAACCGCAATACCGCACTTATAATTTGAAGTGCAGACAAATGAAGGAATGAATATCAATGTTAAATGAGATATATGAGATGACGTGGTAAAACATATCACATGCCACTGTGTTTGTACATAACTGAGAAATCGTTCCGGGCATCACGTGACTGCATGACGTCACTTTGCTTTTTGTGTTAAAACAAGCGTGTCCACCTTGTGTTCCTTTCGAGCCGTCTGTTTTACGAGAGAATGATATTTCTGGTAAGAGTGCGGAAGTGACACGCAATCACATTGGATGATGTCCTTGTTTTTCATGATGCAGGGACAAGTGATGACAATACTGCAGAGAGAGACCTTGCAGAGACTGCAGTGTATGGTCATGATGCCGTAATGTAAGATAGCAATGCTGCAGTACAGTGATTTCGAAGCTACAGTAACCGCATTGGATGACAACGATCTTGTAGACACTGTTTTCATAAGCAGTAGTGTTCCTCCACCTCCCGCCTACATTCCTTACACTTGACGTAACAACACCAATGGAACTTACACATACATCTCTCTACCACCATCTTCCGCCTCGTCTTGAACCCCCGCCCGCAACACATCAAGTCGCAGCCGTCGATGGCCTTGGAGCTGCTGTTACACAGTCGCCCCCTGGTCCCCAGGGAGCCTATGCTGGGGTCCGGGTCACAGAAGTCAGGGGAGGGTACCAGGTACACCAGGTCCTCGTGGGTGTGGGGCTTGAACTGCTTGTTGACAGGGACAAGCTGCCGCCTCGTGCCTATTCTTTCCTGGATCGCCTCTGTCGCTCCGTCGAATTTCTCCTTGAGTCGTGCCCCGACCTCGCGGAAGGTAGGCATGGCCCGCCAACAGGTCTTCAGTTCACAGGACCCGGAGACGCCATGACACTTGCACTCTACTTTCATGTGCTTCTCCACAGACTGAAACAAAAAGAAACTCATTTTGAAATAATACGAAAACCCATTATAAAACAATAGGAAAATTCTTTATAAAATGACACGAAAACTCAATTGCTCTAGTTGCACTTAAATGACCACGCTAGATTTTAACAAAAACTCTACATTTTGCTAAAAAAACTATTAATGTAAGAAAAATAAATTATGTTGGATTTCCTTTATTTCCATTGTGCTATCAAGTGCTTTAATTCGGTATTGCATCTTTTTTATTAAACTGATTTGAACACTCATGGTTTAAAACAGATAATTCTGACCACATAAAAACAAGAGTAAGTAACATTTCAGCATGCGTTCAAACCACAGGCAGCTACTTGTGTCCACAGATAAAAACTGTTATGAAAACTTTTCCGGAGGATTTTGAACATAGACAAATGTAAAGGCAAAATTTCCCAACATCTTCTGTAAACGTTCTTTTATTTCCCGACCTTAACTCTTTCGATTTCCATCTTTTAAACACTATAAAAATCACTTGGGTGACAACACAGCACTGACAAAGGGAACAGTTGCGCGCATTTCACCGGGCGTTTTAAACATTCCGTAAACGGCTCAGAAGATGTAAAATCCAAGGGAATGAACGCAAGTTCCCTCGATTTCCAAATACTTTGTCAGGGCTGGGTGTATATTAGGTAGTGTAGTAATTACCCAGAGGTGATGACAGCGGTACACCAGGGTATGCCAACACTGCCTACACTGGATACATGTGCTGACATGTGGCACACGAGACCAGATGGAAAACACTGCTGATATCACTTATACTTCACTTGCTTTTCACTGGGAAAAAACGAGGCAATCAACCAAGGCATTTGGCGGCTTCCAGAACCAGCTTAAAAGAACTCTGAAAGCGTTCTTTGGAGGTATTCCGACAATAGCTAAAGACCACCACGTTTTTATTTCCTTATTTTATCATCTTTACATATCTGATCAATCCTTTTCTTATAACATCAGCCTATATTTTCAATAGTTTACTTTCATTGTCATTTTATCAAATAAGTGTAATTCTAATTATTCATCAAAACCTCGTGACATCTTTAATGACCTTCAATGATGTGTTTCTCTGTCAGAGTTTGATATGACATTCAATACATTACACTGACCAATTCCTCAGAAACCATCGAAATATCTACGTTGTTCTTCATCCATGTCGGTATTTTGTTTATTCTTCAAAATTTCGCATTCTTTAAAATTTCACGACCTTTAAATAAAGGCTTACAAAATGAAATTTCCATAAATAAAATGTGTACACAGCTCATCTCTGTCATTCTATTCCAAAAGCTACACGGTTCCTTTCCAGTTTGCCATATGAACTCCAGAACCACAGATTAATTTTTCATTAGATATTCACGGATATGTCACTGACTTCTTCATGACATAGATATATTCTAGCAGTTTTTAAAATTATGTCTCTGTAACAGAACATTCCAATGTAAAGCTGTTCTACCTCACCAAAAATAAGAACGCGTTTGCGTCATGTTCATATGACACCGTGTACAGAGACAGACCCGGTAAAGAAATAAGGTAGATCTACCCAAAGAAACAGTTACAACGGTTTGAAGGCGCAAATATTGACATACAGTCTGATGTATTCTACAAACGCAAAAACTTTTCATTTGACGATGTCCCACTCAATAAAAGCACTCATTCTCTCACTTTTTTATCGCTACGACAAGAAGACCATTCTCAAAGCACTCTTCTAGAACATTCAACGACGTGCCTTACTAAAATTTCGACAGTTTTATATCAGAGCCTTAGAATAATGAAATATGGCACGCGTTTTTTAAAACTTTTTACAAAAACTCTTGCATAAGAGGACTTGTGAACCTAATATCCACGTACAGTTATGAAATCATATCAGTTGCTGAATCAAATACTTTCACAAGGCACACATTCTTACACTTAAGAAACGAAAGAAAGTTTACCAATGCAGATATCTGTAAAAATGGCGCAAATCATACCATCCAACATTTATGATACTTTTTCGGTTTTTAGAAACAAGAGCTCGAAATAATGATATCAATTGTTAAAATGAGGGGGGACATGTTTCACGTGCTCTTATCTCGCTCGATAAGACGAAGGAAGGTAGGCGCACATGAAAAGGGGCACACGTACAGAAAATACAGTTGTAAGTCAGCCTTAGCCCCCATTATAATAAGGCAGAAACGCATGACGATTCAAACAGTCATCACTCACGTACGGAGAGATGAATGTTGACTTTACCACAGTAATGTCAAAGCTGAGGTGTCGGCGTAAAAAATCACTTTGAAAAAGAGATGGGTTCTTATTAGGGGAGTCTTAATGTGTTTACTTTAATATCAGCAACTAGGTTCTAGAAAGCATTATGAGGGAGAGTGTGCGGCCTAACTTTTCCCGGATTGCCAGATGAACATTAAAAAGCATTTTGGGCTCTCCTCAAATCCTTGATTTTTCAGAAGAACTCGACTAAGTGACTACTTACTGTCATTAGGATGGTAGTTATGTACCAATAAAATGAACACCTGAAGCAGCATGTATCTAATGTACTGAGGGGGCGCATAAGTACCTGCTACCCTGTGGATACAGGTAGCAATATTGGCCTCGGCTACCCACCCTGAGCTTCAGAGATAACTTGACACTAACCTCTTCACAATAGCCTATCTTCATCGTGTCAAGTTACCTCTGACGAAAATAGTTTGACCTAGTTTATATAAGCCAATCGAATCCAAGTTTCAAAATTTTTCACCAAAGTTTGGTGAAAACGCTGATTGGTTGACCGTCAATCGGCAATCCTCGGCTGATTCCGCAAGCTCCATACTAACAACAAAGTTATTGTCGAGTGCGGAGACATCCGAGTAGTTCAAGGTGCATAACCGTACACAAAGAAAGCATGGCGTCTCCTACGAGTGACTACGTAAAATAATGTGTTAAGTTATCTCTTGATTCTTTGCAAAATATGAGTATATCGGAATTAAAAGCAGAGCAGTTTGAGGCCCTGCATCATTATCTACTGAGGGATGATGTATTTTGCGTGCTGCCCACAGGTTACGGCAAGTCCCTGATATTCAGCCTTATCTTTGATTGGTCCGGATTTGAACAAAGCGCGCTTTGACTCGTTCGCGTTCATTGGCTAGATCGTTCAATGAGTCATTGAGTGCGGGCTTTAAATTTGATTGGCGGGCGGCGGGGGCAATCGAATGTGATCAGAGGTAACTTGACACGATGAAGATAGGCTATAGTGAAGAGGTTAGTGCCAAGTTATCTCTGAAGCTCAGGGTGCGGCTACCCTGCTTACCGTAACAGTAATAATGCATACATAGACCTCCGGGAATTAGACACTTAGTGTAAACTAGAATACAACAATTCTGGGTTAAGACAACAAGAAGGGAAGTTTTCCTGCCGCCAAGGCACGTGTCTTTTTGACCTACCGCCTGGCGCATGCGCAATGTCACACCTACCCGTCTTCCGGCCTCGTTGTTGTGCAGGTTCATGAGCGCCCTTCCTCCCCCTTTATGCCGGTGTCTTTCCCTGGCGTCCACAAACGCTTTGGAAAACGCATTTCCATAGGCTATGTTATCCGAGCATCCGGACCAGGTAAATCCATCCGGGCTCTTTCCATTAATTGTCCTATCACAACCACATTTTTCTAGTTCTCCGCTACTGCAAGCCCGCGTTACGCTGTGGGCGACACCTGCCGCAGATATGGCGTGAACGAACGCTGCTTCCCTCGTGCCTAAAATAAGTTATAAAGACATTGCATAAAAACGAAATGGTACTTTTTGTTTTTGTAAGTTACAATCCTCACGTGTTTAAATTTAAGTACTGTTGACAATAATTTAGGTAAAACGCACAAAAAGGTTAACAATTTCAGCGTGGCAATAATGGCATCGGTATTTCCAAGTTTCTTCATATTCAGACTGGTTTGGCCTCTACGCCACGTTCTATCTGGAATGGCCTGTACAACACGTTCTTTCTCAGTAAACATTAAACACGCACAGCAGTCGCATTAAATCAATTAAACATTGCATTTTAGTTATATTTAGTTAAGATCGACGCTGATCAACAAAGATTCAACATTGATTCAACGTTGAAAAAGCAACAATGTAATTGTTGTTTTGATCCAGATTTGTAACCACAAAAAGAGTATAATAGGTTCAAGATTCAGTTGTACATGTGGATTGATTTTTATCATCGGCATTAAATTTACATTGAATTTAAGATCAAATTATAATGATCCCCTAGTGAGAGGACAGCAATTTGTGTTGATATTATACCAATAAAGAATGTGTATTATATGTGGTAAGATTTCAAAGTTGTATCTAATTTTCAAACTCAATCATTAGCCTATATTGGGTGTTGATTCAAACATTGCGGGCCTGCAGGGTGAATTCAACTGGCTATCTTTCGTTCTTTAAGTTTAATAAACTTTGACTATTAGACACAAGCAACTTCTAGTAAGTTTAATTGCACACATTGAACATTACACCTTTATGTGGCAAAATGAAATTATCCGGGAATGTGAACAATTTTTTAATCACAAAGGTATATCTGTTTTTAGTTTTTAAAAAATGTAGCATGGCGAATTTCACTCGAACGGTAAAATGTACAAATTAACATCTAGAAAACGGGAAATAACTCGTATTTCTGACAGTGTACCTTGGTGGTAACAGGTAAATTGTTGCATTTACCAGGGATGTTTTAAGCGCATAAAAAAGCGTAATGTTTGCATTTAGAGACCTTTCTTCTTTCACTATACATATGTGTATGTACCCTTCAAACATTTCGGTTTTTTATTTAACACTTGCACCCCATTTCCATAGATTTTTAGATCGATCTATCCCTGTGGGGAGTCTCACTAGATTACTGTCAGCTTGGCCGGCTTAAGCGTCTGTCCCGCCTACTAAAAGCTGTAAGGGGGTAATTAACTATGGTGTCCGCTCGGCTGACTGCAATTTAGCCTGAACCCCCAGGGAGTTAGGTCGATCTAAAACTTAATCTTTAAGTCGATCTAAATCTCTGGGAAAGCACCCTTGAACACTTACTGCTCCTCCGGTTTACAACAAATCCCACCAAATGAGTGGTAATAAATTCGTTTACATATGTAATAGCACAAACGTTCTGAAAATATGTTTTCAGGCTGTGTACCGCGCTTTTCCTGTTCTCGCGACAAACTACTGCCAATTGCATTAACTTGAATTCAGACTGCGCGTTTTCAGTTGTTTAATTGTTAGGCAGTACCACATTTAACGACCACAAACACTCCGCCATTAAGCAATAAGGAACGCGAGTTCAACACCTCGACTCCATTACCCCAAGCACCTTAGACGCTTGCGGCATGTGCTAATATACCAACTTCATTTTCCCAAACCTTCTTTTTCATTAATCTACCCTAACGCTAAGCATTTCAACACCTGGCGGGAGGGAAGCTCGGGAAGCCCAAGTGTTGAAACGTTCGCCCTCAGCAGCCGCCAATCTCAGCTCTTGCTGATTAGTTTACGATATAGAGAAAGATTTCATGTCGGCTTGCTGAGACACAGAGAGAGAGAGCGGTTTCGTTCTGGGTCGTAAACTACCGTCTTACTGCGAGATACACTGATTAAATTCATTTACGTACGTTTATCTAATTAAGATTTACGCAATTAATAAATAGCTTTCGAGCTAAAAATGATGGTATTAAGAATCTTAAACGCGTTGCGATTAGCAGTGCGAGCCTGATAGCGGTAAAAACCAGTAGCTTTACGCCTCGTGGTTCACGAGGAAGTTAACTTACTTGACGCCCCACCGAGAGGAACGCGTGAAGGCACTTAATTCTATTAACATTGAAAACAAACTATGTAAGTGATCCCCCTGATTGACAGAGTGGAGAAATGTTGCGATACCTGACCAAATGAGACGCTATAAATAACCACGACTCAGACGTTATAATTCTCCTGACTTTTTTCAGGCACTCCACAGCAACCTGTCAGCTGGCAGTGTTTGCGCAGCGTCCGGTGTCAGCAATATTGTTGTTTGATTTTACAGGTGCAGTGACAGTGATCTTTAAGTTGTCCCTGTGAGTTTAAAAAGCGCTCATAACAAATAATGTGTTTGGGATAGTTCATGATATACAGTTTTAACACTACACCTTTAATATTGTAATCCACACATGTTCATTATAATCCACAGAGACAAGTGAAGTGAAGCCTAGTTCATTAGTCAAGGCATTAGTTTGTTGAATAATACAAACCTACCAAATTTATTTGTTGGGTCTAATGAACGGTTCAAAAAACCATATCAAATTTTTGATTGCTTATTTGCATGTAACAGCTAACATATAGGGAAAATGTTAATTTACCTCTCTCTTATTTCAGTAACATTGGGACATAGCATCTGTTGTGCTAAATATTTCAGGTTTAAATTCCCCACTGTTTTCATTTGCAGTTGTTATACTGATTATAATGTTTTTCTGTCTTTCCATTTATTTTCCTTGAAGGAGTTTGCCAACAATGTCTTATTTACTAAATTAGGTAAAATGATGTCAACACGTCGAAAAAATATAAAACTCCAAAGCAAGTTAAATTTCCTGAGAACATATTCGACCCCTCCACCCTTGAAAAAAGAAATAACCTAAAATGAATATTGTTCCAGTAAGGGATAACATGGTAGAACTTTGGTTAGTTTTCAGTTTCCTCCCATGAGTCACACAGGTCACGTTTAACGATAAAACAAAAGCAAGCTTTAAAGCATTTTTAAGGATGTTACATGTATACCGGGGTCTAGGTACAAGTAAATAGTACGGAGGCAAATTTTGAACCCGAATAAAAAACATTCCATACAAGGCACTTAGCGAACTAATATGCATGTTATTGCACAAAAGATCCACTATTTATCGATGTACTTTCTCAGTCATTTGACCACTTACTAAAGATAAACTCTACATTATCTCTACTTGCTCTATGTGGGCGAATGGCACCGGAAGTAGTCTGTCACGTGCACGTGCATGTATGTCTCCAGGCTACATGTTCGTTTCACACTCTCACACCGGGATCCCGCGGTGAAAGATCAGAGCGTTTTTCAGCCCTTTGTAGTTCTTTGAAACAAATACCAGCTTTATCAGTAGATCCAGTTAGAATAAAAAAATGTACAGAATAAACAACGTGGAGCTTTATCAACACTGTTTCCTTGCTCCAAATCAAATGTCTACATTGTAAATTTGGCTTACATACCCTGGGTCGAAAAAGAGGGGAAAGTCAGTTGATTCCAATTCCTTCGTTTAGCTAACCAGCCCATTTCACACACGCCTGCTTATCCAGCATTGCTGGAAACGATTTGCCCGATGGGAGGAGAGAATGGGAAAATTAATCAGTTGCATCTATTTCAACCACATCAATGTAGCTAATCTGTTGATTCCTGGTCGAATATTATTCCTCCAGGCTAGAATGTTTTCTTTCCTGCTCGGTAAGTTTTCTCTGTACATTATTGTCTATTACGATGTCATGCCCTTGCGTCAGAAACAGGGGTCAAAAGATACGTTTGAGGGGAAAAAATCACCTTTCCGGAAAATGTAATTATATTTTTTCTCTCTCTTTGTTTCTTAGTTCTTTTAGAATATTTGCCTCTTCGCAATTTTTGTAACTATTCAATTAAAAGAAGAATACAAATTTCTATAAAAAGTTTACCTTCCTGACTTAAAAACATGATGTTATCAACCTTTGCACAGCGCATGTGGCGCACAATGTATATTTTTCCTTGTTGATACGCCGCCTGTGCGATTTATATGTCTACACCAAATGAACTGGGCTGTACAGGACGAACCAAGGTTGAAACTACGCGTTAAAAATTAACATTATTAAAATAAAACATTTATAAATCACTAATGGTATGAGGATAAATTTGCAGGCTGACTAGACTACATTATTTATACGATATATAAGGATATACATTTATATTATGTACATGTATATACAGTGAGTTACACGTCCTAATGGATGCTATCTATACAAGTGAATAACAAGCTATTTCACAACATTTTCGACAATTAGTGGCTGTGATGAACTACAGTAAATGACAGGTAATCTATATATTCTCACAGCAGTCATTACAAATTCTCTTATTACTTTGAGACTTTTACGAGGTGAATTTAGGAGAATTTACAGCACTTCCAACTGCACAGTTATCGACACTGAATCAGCTGCTAATGCTGACCACAACAGAGCACTCTCGGAGCTCGTTGAAACTTTGTGTAAAAAGTCCCCTGCCATCTCACACGGATGGCGCGCGGCCTCGTGCTCTTCACCCCCACATAAATCACACTAATGTGCTCACTATGTTACTCATTGCAAGGAAATGGAGAAGTTAATTATAAACAATTAAGGACTCTTCGATTGGGTTCAAAGACTTCGTGGTGAAAGAAAAGATTATCCAAATAGCAATCCGGCTATTACCGCACTATTAGAGCAAGTTCTGTTGGACTGGTTACAGCAACCGCTCTATCTGTTTGACCATGCAACCAAAAGCATGCGCCTGTAGGGTAATGTTATTAAGAACATGGTGGAGAGAATATGTGTGGGTAGGGGCCGTCAGAGACGTCTTGGAGACGATATAAGCTACTTGTGGTGCAGACAGGTGCGGGGGAGGTGTGTGTGTGTGTGTGTGCGTGTGCGTGTGCGTGGGTGTGTGTTGGGGGA
Source organism: Lingula anatina (assembly GCF_001039355.2). The sequence continues at coordinate 111,788 of NW_019775920.1, read as the reverse complement.
GGGGCACGGGCAGAGTTTTGTACTACGGGGATCTGGTATGTCGAAACTTTAAATTGTGTAAAAGTGCATTTCTCGGCATACATGGATTAAGGCTTTATCTTTAAGTCAGGCATATGGCATGAACAACCAGTCGGAGATAACTGTAAGTTGTTTACCGTACTGAACTGGAACTTTTGAATCATCAAAAGGTATTCGAAGTCTTGTGACTGAACAGTACAAAAGAGGAAATTAGTTGGTATCGTTTGTGCTGGAATCGCCCCACCTCAGCAGATGAAGTAACACAGTAAACACAGTAAACACAGTTGCTCAGCTATCATTAGACAACACACCTACGTCACCATGGCAACAGTCCATCAGCCTGCTAACTTGCCACTGTTTGACAAACAGAACATTTGTAGATAGGTCTCAACCGGATAAAAAACTCTCTTACCTGTTGCACCTAAAAACTGTTTCACACCGACGTAATTTACTCATTGGCTTACTGCAGGCAGTAACCAAACCGCCACAGAAAGTGATAGGCAAATGGCACTCCAATCTTATTTTAATAAAAATTGAAACTTTTAATATGGGAATGGAATGGAATTTACTTTTTTTAAACATCTTTATTCTCAAGAGGGTTAAATATTGATACAGTATAATTTAAGGTGGCAATTCGCCTAGGCATTATATGGAATTTACTGCCACTTCCACTGCTTAGGATAGACTCTCCAGCTACTTTTAAAAGGGAACTCAAAACGAATAAATTATGACTGGAGATTTTCTTAATGATTTTTTAAGTGAGTGGTCAAGTAACATTTTAATTTCTACATTACTTTTTAAAATTAATTTTGCTGTTTTTATCAATTTTTTACTAGCCTTTATATTATTTCTTTCACGTTTTAAAGTCTACTGAACAAATTTGGATTTAAGACTCAAGTAAATATTATAATTATTAATTCAGAAAGTTATTTTCACGCTGCACACCTTGAGTCCTCTGTCTCTGGTGACAGAGGGACCGGCGCCATATTCGTTATTTTCTGATGCCATTTTGGTCCTTTGTGATTTTAACTAAAATGCATGCACGGCTGTGAATGCCAGCACGTGCTTGTTACATCACCATGGAAGTGCTTTCTTTGTCTTCTATATTTAGGATATATACTTTGTGTTATAATGCCTTCACAACAAATCAACATCATGGACAATAATGAACTCATCCAATTGACTGAAAATACAGTAGACTGGAGAACCATGATCCGTGATGCCTGCACCAGGCCTGAGACATGATCATGATATTTATGATTATATATATATATATATATATATATATATATATATATATATATATATATATATATATATATATATATTATAAGAACTTTATAGAATATATATTGAGGACATTTTTCGTTTCCTATTTCTTAACAAGACCAACAGCTGTCCACCTTGACTATTTTCAATGGCCAGGTTGAGCTGACCATGGGCAGTGCTTACTGGTGCCAGTTTTGACCTGTCCTCAACCTCTACCTTACCTTGGTCAAGCAGTTCTGACCTGTCCTCAACCTCTACCTTACCTTGGTCAAGCAGTTCTGACCTGTCCTCAACCTCTACCTTACCTTGGTCAAGCAGTTCTGACCTGTCCTCAACCTCTACCTTACCTTGGTCAAGCAGTTCTGACCTGTCCTCAACCTCTACCTTACCTTGGTCAAGCAGTTCTGACCTGTCCTCAACCTCTACCTTACCTTGGTCAAGCAGTTCTGACCTGTCCTCAACCTCTACCTTACCTTGGTCAAGCAGTTCTGACCTGTCCTCAACCTCTACCTTACCTTGGTCAAGCAGTTCTGACCTGTCCTTAACCTCTACCTTACCTTGGTCAAGCAGTTCTGATCTGTCCTCAACCTCTACCTTACCTTGGTCAAGCACATTGCCGAACACTGACACTGGATCCACTGTGCTACAATTCCAGCGTCTGTTCTTAAACTGGTACTGACATTCGTCGATGGCAGTTCTTGCTCCCATAGTGACACTGTTCATTATCTCCACGTTCCTCTTACATAATACTTTCTGTCTGTTGTTAAGTCCTATGAGTTCGTCACAGATCTGCTCTGTGTTAATAGAGATTGAGCTCATTCCCAACGCCCTGGAAAGAATAACACAGGTGATGAATTAAAATTTACGTTGTCCAAATCTTTATATCGTTTTATGGGAGCAGTGACCATCAATAAAATATCGAAACGCATATTGGCGGGAAGAGTAATATCTATATTTATGAAACAAAACAAGTCTTGGAATTCAAAAAACAACAGAGCCATGCACAACGCAAAGAGAGGCACTGAACATAGATATATAAATAAACTGAATTTCAAGACAAATTCACAGCATTTACACCAATTACACCCCGAAGTATTTAGCTTCTTGGCCTTGGTCGTAATTTATTGGTGTAAAAGTGCAAGTCCGTCACTGCCTTTACAGGAACCATATCGACAACGTTTACACACTAGCCAAATCAAACCCCCTTGTTATAATTTCAGTTTCATAAAATAAATCGCATTTTCGTCACTGTAACGAAAAATTATACCACCGACATGCGAGTCGGATAAGTAGTAGATAGTAAATGACTTTATAAGTATTTACTGCAGGATTATAAAACATGACCAGACACATACACGTAACAGAAAATGTATTATTCTTAGATGCTCTTGTTGCTACATTTCAAATACCAACCTATTCAATAAATTTATATATGTGTTTATTTTTCTTCAATAATTTATTTAGCGAAACTCTATGTACAGCATTTTCTCCTAATTAAAACCCCATTTCATTTTTCAATTTTAACTCTCGTAGGCCTATATCGTTTTGTATTCAAAACAAGTAGAAATTTTGTTTTGTGTAAATAATGACATTGTAAACAAGAGTAGACGTTAACCGAAAAATTGGGGAAAAAATCTGAAAACTTTCACACAGCAGCTGATAGTAGCTTTTCCTAATCTTAAATGGTACTTTTATCTTCTCAGTGCCCAATAGGGATTACGTTTTATTCTTCTGTATAAGAGTATATAATCTCCAAGTCAACAAGAGAGATTCCGGAGCTCCAGGAACGTTTCCAAGTTTTGACTTGGACGTTACGCGGCACTGTTTTAAAGCGGCCTAAGTCTGTTATGATAACGATTATTAGTANAAAACATGATGTTATCAACCTTTGCACAGCGCATGTGGCGCACAATGTATATTTTTCCTTGTTGATACGCCGCCTGTGCGATTTATATATCTACACCAAATGAACTGGGCTGTACAGGACGAACCAAGGTTGAAACTACGCGTTAAAAATTAACATTATTAAAATAAAACATTTATAAATCACTAATGGTATGAGGATAAATTTGCAGGCTGACTAGACTACATTATTTATACGATATATAAGGATATACATTTATATTATGTACATGTATATACAGTGAGTTACACGTCCTAATGGATGCTATCTATACAAGTGAATAACAAGCTATTTCACAACATTATCGACAATTAGTGGCTGTGATGAACTACAGTAAATGACAGGTAATCTATATATTCTCACAGCAGTCATTACAAATTCTCTTATCACTTTGAGACTTTTACGAGGTGAATTTAGGAGAATTTACAGCACTTCCAACTGCACAGTTATCGACACTGAATCAGCTGCTAATGCTGACCACAACAGAGCACTCTCGGAGCTCGTTGAAACTTTGTGTAAAAAGTCCCCTGCCATCTCACACGGATGGCGCGCGGCCTTGTGCTCTTCACCCCCACATAAATCACACTAATGTGCTCACTATGTTACTCATTGCAAGGAAATGGAGAAGTTAATTATAAACAATTAAGGACTCTTCGATTGGGTTCAAAGACTTCGTGGTGAAAGAAAAGATTATCCAAATAGCAATCCGGCTATTACCGCACTATTAGAGCGAGTTCTGTTGGACTGGTTACAGCAACCGCTCTATCTGTTTGACCATGCAACCATAAGCATGCGTCTGTAGGGTAATGTTATTAAGAACATGGTGGAGAGAATATGTGTGGGTAGGGGCCGTCAGAGCCGTCTTGGAGACGATATCAGCTATTTGTGGTGCAGACAGGTGCGGGGGAGGTGTGTGTGCGTGTGCGTGTGCGTGGGTGTGTGTTGGGGGAGGGACACGGGCAGAGTTTTGTACTACGGGGATCTGGTATGTCGAAACTTTAAATTGTGTAAAAGTGCATTTCTCGGCATACATGGATTAAGGCTTTATCTCCAAGTCAAGCATATGGCATGAACAACCAGTCGGAGACAACTGTAAGTTGTTTACCGTACTGAACTGGAACTTTTGAATCATCAAAAGGTATTCGAAGACTTGTGACTGAACAGTACAAAAGAGGAAATTACCAAGAGGATCATCAAGTTGGTATCGTTTGTGCTGGAATCGCCCCACCTCAGCAGATGAAGTAACACAGTAAACACAGTAAAATAGTTGCTCAGCTATCATTAGACAACACACCTACGTCACCATGGCAACAGTTCATCAGCCTGCTAACTTGCCACTGTTTGACAAACAGAACATTTGTAGATAGGGCTCAACCGGATAAAAAACTCTCTTACCTGTTGCACCTAAAAACTGTTTCACACCGACGTAATTTACTCATTGGCTTACTGCAGGCAGTAACCAAACCGCCACAGAAAGTGATAGGCAAATGGCACTCCAATCTTATTTTAATAAAAATTGAAACTTTTAATATGGGAATGGAATGGAATTTACATTTTTTAAACATCTTTATTCTCAAGAGGGTTAAATATTGATACAGTATAATTTAAGGTGGCAATTCGCCTAGGCATTATATGGAATTTACTGCCACTTCCACTGCTTAGGATAGACTCTCCAGCTACTTTTAAAAGGGAACTCAAAACGAATAAATTATGACTGGAGATTTTCTTAATGATTTTTTAAGTGAGTGGTCAAGTAACATTTCAATTTCTACATTACTTATTAAAATTAATTTTGCTGTTTTTATCAATTTTTTACTAGTCTTTATATTATTTCTTTCACGTCTTAAAGTCTACTGAACAAATTTGGATTTAGGACTCAAGTAAATATTATTATTATTAATTCAGAAAGTTATTTTCACGCTGCACACCTTGAGTCCTCTGTCTCTGGTGACAGAGGGACCGGCGCCATGTTCGTTATTTTCTGATGCCATTTTGGTCCTTTGTGATTTTAACTAAAATGCATGCACGGCTGTGAATGCGAGCACGTGCTTGTTACATCACCATGGAAGTGCTTTCTTTGTCTTCTATATTTAGGATATATACTATATGTTATAATGCCTTCACAACAAATCAACAACTGTACAATAATGAACTCATCCAATTGACTGAAAATACAGTAGACTGGAGAACCATGATCCGTGATGCCTGCACCAGGCACCAGACATGATGATGATATTAATGATTATATATATATATATATATATATATATATATATATATTATAAGAACTTTACAGAATATATATTGAGGACATTTTTCGTTTCCTATTTCTTAACAAGACCAACAGCTGTCCACCTTGACTATTTTCAATGGTCAGGTTGAGCTGACCATGGGCAGTGCTTACTGGTGCCAGTTTTGACCTGTCCTCAAGCTCTACCTTACCTTGGTCAAGCACATTGCCGAACACTGACACTGGATCCACCGTACTACAATTCCAGCGTCTGTTCTTAAACTGGTACTGACATTCGTCGATGGCAGTTCTTGCCCCCATTGTGACACTGTTCATTATCTCCACGTTCCGCTTACATAATACTTTCTGTCTGTTGTTAAGTCCTATGAGTTCGTCACAGATCTGCTCTGTGTTAATAGAGATTGAGCTCATTCCCAACGCCCTGGAAAGAATAACACAGGTGATGAATTAAAATTTACATTGTCCAAATCTTTATATCGTTTTATGGGAGCAGTGACCATCAATAAAATATCGAAACGCATATTGGCGGGAAGAGTAATATCTATATTTATGAAACAAAACAAGTCTTGGAATTCAAAAAGACAACAGAGCCATGCACAACGCAAAGAGAGGCACTGAACATAGATATATAAATAAACTGAATTTCAAGACAAATTCCACTGCATTTACACCAATTACACCCCGAAGTACCCTTGGTCGTAATTTATTGATGTAAAAGTGCAAGTCCGTCAGTGCCTTTACAGGAACCATATCAACAACGTTTACACACAAGCCAAATCAAACCCCTTGTTATAATTTCAGTTTCATAAAATAAATCGCATTTTCGTCACTGTAACGAAAAATTATACCACCGACATGCGAGTCGGATAAGTAGTAGATAGTAAATGACTTTATAAGTATTTATTGCAGGATTATAAAACATGACCAGACACATACACGTAACAGAAAATGTATTATTCTTAGATGCTCTTGTTGCTACATTTCAAATACCAACCTATTCAATAAATTTATATATGTGTTTATTTTTCTTTAATAATTTATTGAGCGAAACTCTATGTACAGCATTTTCTCCTAATTAAAACCCCATTTCATTTTTCAATTTTAACTCTCGTATATCGTTTTGTATTCAAAACAAGTAGAAATTTTGTTTTTTGTAAATAATGACATTGTAAACAAGAGTAGACGTTAACCGAAAAATTGGGGAAAAAATCTGAAAACTTTCACACAGCAGCTGATAGTAGCTTGTCCTAATCTTAAATGGTACTTTTATCTTCCTCATGCCCAATAGGGATTACGTTTTATTCTTCTGAGTAAGAGTACATAATCTCCAAGTCAACAAGGGAGATTCCGGAGTTCTAGAAGCGTTTCCAAGTTTTGACTTAAAGGTTACGCGGCACTGTTTTAAAGCGGCCTAAGTCTGTTATGATAACGATTATTAGCAACGGTAACATCGTAACAATTACACCAGAAGTACAGTGCTATCTGGGCAAAAACAACGCTCTATCAGATGTTTATTGCCGGAAAACGTGGACCACAATTTACAACGTTTACCTAATGGATTCCCTGGTGATAACGAGGTCGCGGTTTTATTACTCTCCCTACAGATAAATGACAAAGAGTTATAAAACCTAGTTACTGCGACACGATGGGGTGACGGGATCAAATGGTGATCGTTTTGGCTTCTGGAAAGAATGGCAGGGGGATTGTGACCAATAGCCGCCGCACCCACGGTTACATACACGACTTTTAAAACTGGATCAAAACAGGTTTACATAGTGTGTCATTAACGTATTTCTTTAACTGCCCATTCACACAGACTACTTCACCACTCATGTGTATATCATTTTAAGTAGTGTTAACATAAGTGTGTCAACCTTGCACTGCGGCTTCATGGGGATTTTGACCGAACATAAGGCAAGATCGAAATATGCCACGCTTCATCTGCCTTTCTACGGTTTAATGAGAATCATCTGATAGTCATAGCCCTAACACCGTCTTTCCTGGCAAATGTCTTATGAGAGTTGTTTTTTAAATGTCAACAAACAAGCAATAACAAAATGTTCTTCGAGATTTACTTTAGCCTCCAGCCAATAGGAAAAATGGTCATTTCTTTGCTTGTAAAATGTCAACATCATATACAAAACGCCTTGTTATTTTTATTGACAAAACGGGTCTTTGTGATATTACCAACAAATCCCAAGTACCAAGGACCTGGAGTTCGTCATAAGGGTATAGGGCACACTCAAAAGTCTGCATTTGATTATGATGTTAGAAATTTATGTTACAAAGCGAGCACGAAATGAGGAAATAGTATGGATATATTTCGCTGCCCTTTTCAAAATCTTTGATGATTCAAACGCTCATTTCTTTGTTCATATATCGTATAACGCATTGTTTCTTCGCGACAGCCATATTCAATAAAATAATTCCTTTTTAATTGGTATGGTAAAGGACCTAGCCCGGGTGCCGTATTAATGATAGAAATGGATGGTTTTCGGTCTAGAATAGAAACGATTCAGTCAGACACAGATGCTACATTAATGCGGGCAAGGTGATGGGAAAAAAGAGTACACACTAGTTGACTTCTCCCCGCCGTGCACGTGCTGAGCGACTACCGTCTGCGACGTCAGTCACGCGCCATGACGCTGATGGCAGACGACAGTTCACCCAACTGGGACACTTGGCAGCCCGGGACACGCCTTTCGTGAACAAATCGTTCTTGGAATCTGACTTAAATAAATATTATGTTCAGTTTTCATATAATATACCAAATAAAAAACGAATAAATATAAAAACTAAGATCATCAGACCTCATTGTTGTAAGAATATTAAAGTACAGGACAACACCCAAGAGAAGTTTTAGCTAACTCCATTTTGACGTGTGCACTATCTTTGAACTGGTTCACGCTACACCTCATCACCTACATGTAACATTATTTTATTTTTATTTAGGCTACGACATGTCTTTATCTTGATACTGTCGGGCAAAATATATTATAGTTATCTTAGCACGTGTGAGGTTTTAATATTGTGTGGTGGTCTTTCTTCTATATACGCTCTATATGACCAGCTTTCCCCGACACTTGTCTCAAAGTCACAAACAGAACAAACGACACAAAGCAGACAACGTACACGATGTTAATCCGCAGATGCAGGAGTTAGCTTGAAGCAGAAATGAATGTCTATAGCCATGTGTACATTGAGCCACTGCTGCAAAGGGAGACAGCGAAGCGGATCGCCATTCCGTCACTTCCACAAACAAGTCGTTTTGTGGTGCATTTTTTATCATCCAATCCACGCAGAAGTAAAAAAATGTAGGCATACGAACCATTAAACATGTACCCCTGCCATATTAACTCTGTCGGTTTTTAAAGAGTTAGGTAACCCTACCTGCTTCAGATTCCCTAACTCTTTATTGTAATAATACGATATTTATTGTTTTTAATTTATCTAACGATATCCAATGGCATTCCTGCCCTGCGTCCATCTTTTTTCTACCATCAGAGGACGGAGGACTTGCTTGAAACGTTAAATCAAATACCAAAGACTGAACTACTTTATAATAACTGGGTATTCATTAAGGAACGCTTCAGCCATTGATTTACAGACTGGCATATAGCAATACGAACCACTTCACATTTCAACAGTGTTGAACGGTATTTTGAAACACATTTCAAATACTGATATATAGAACAGTAGACACGGCAAACAAGGCAGTTAACATTTGAATGATCCGGAAAGCAATAAAAATGCTGACAGTGAAATGAAATCGATCGTAAACCAATGTACAAATGTTTCGGAAGTATTTCATAAACATGCCGCGGCGTTGAGGCAGTTGACAAGTTTACACGGTTTTTGCTGGCTTGCTGCTTACTTGGCATGTGACAAGGTGGGTTATTTATATCCGCTGTGTTAACCAGGATGAAATCACGATTCTTGGATAAAAAAGTACTTATAGAAAGATAAAGGGCACACTGTTAAAAGGTTTGATATATGAGTAAGTAGATAATTGGATGAAATCATAAACATACAAGACTGAATACGTAGTGATAACGAAATAAATTCATCAATTAATAGATATATAGATAACTTAGCATTATTTATTGTTACTTAAAATGCCCATTTTATAAAAACAGAATGAGCTAATAAAATCATTAAGGACAAGACGGTAGATAAATAACCATAGTAGTAGTGTATTACTTAAACGTTTATGACTATAACAAAGCACATGAAACACTTTCTGAATTATTATAAATTGGCCATCTTGTAAGCTCTGACTTGCTATTCTGAGTTACATGCCATGTTACATGAGTTGTGTTTATTGTTAAATGGAAAAAAAATATTTTTAGTTGGCCTTGAATATAACAAATGGATTTCTACCAATTATCCTTGATTGTTTCCGTATTGCTTTAATATCTTGTTGCGTTTTCGGTTTCTCAAGCTTCAGGCTGAAGAAACTCTTTTTTCAGGTGATATTACACTGTACATGTACCTTGAAACAATCCTGACAAGACGCATGCAGATCACAGTCTTTCCATGAGCCGCCTCGAACTTGAACTATCGCTTTATACTATGCTCTCATCGAATGCTCTTGAAAAGTTTCCTGATTTCTGCATTTTGCTCATCGCCACGAGAGAGCGAAGCACCTGTAGCTGTAGGTTAGGTCGTCAATACAACGCTATCACATACCGTCTGCGTTGAGTCTCGTGAAATGCGATGCCATTACTTGCACTTGTTTGGTTTAGACCCCGTGCGCTTTAGCCTCTAGATCAGAGCCGTTGACGTTTTGCACATGAGGCGTGTGGAACGGTCATCTCAAATAGGGACACCGTTACATCACAAAGTAACCCCCCTCCCCCAGAATTCAACGCTTGGGATAAGAAGAAAGCATTTACCAAGAATTATCATCGCAGCACGGGTGTTATATAAGGCTCCCTTCACTATTACCTTTTTATTTGTCTCGGAATAAAAAAACAGATGATGAACCTCTTGTTTCTAGAAATTTGCGATTAGAATCACTTCTGAAGTAGCACTAGAGACCTCCGTATCTTGGTGATGGTAAAATACATTTTCAGCATAATCCGAATCCTTTGAACTATTTCCACAGCTGACGTGGTGAGAGGACGCTATGCGGTGAAGGAAGGGAGGGGGTAATGAGTGGGAGTTCGAAGTGATCTGGAGAATGTCAGATACCAGACTTATCATAGGACGCGGCTGTGCCAGTGGGTTGATGTAGCCCCTCCGCACAGGTCGCATGACTCAAAATCACTATATGATTATGATAAGATTAAACAGCTAACTCACTATGTTTAGTCCGGTGGCTTAAGGAAAAAATCGTGACACGGCGGATAAAAGCACCAAATTTGGCATGTAGTTACCTTTTGACATTCTAAATCAAATTAGAGCCGTAGCCCTCTGAAACAAGTTACCGTTTGGTCAAAAATCCAAAATGGCCGCCAATTTATGGAATTCTATAGAAATGTGTACACACCCATGTTGATTTTTATTAAATAAATTATTTTCTCAGAGTTTTCCACACCCTAATTTCCCATTTTATTCATATATGTCAGATAGCAAACAAGTTCCCTTGGACTTTTTGAAAAAATCCAAGATGGCTGTCATATGCCATAGGAACAGCCATAGGAATACTAGTGCACAACTATAATACCAGCTAGAAAGATACGTTGTCCACTATCAAATTAAGTCTGTTTCTCAGATTTTTGTTACCCACATAATATGTTTGTGGTGAGTAACTACGAAGTGTTCTTGGGCATTTTGGAAAATCCAAGATGGCTGCCATGTGCCACAGGAATTGTAGTATACGGGGGATTCAATTAATGGCAACTGGAAAGATTAATTTTCCACTATCAAATTTAGTTTGTTTCTGAGTGTTTTCCACATCCTTTCCACCCACACAATATGAATGTGGTGTGTAACTAACATGTATTCTTGGCCATTTTGAGAAAATCCAAGATGGCCACCATATGTCATAGGAATTCACCTAGTATTACAAAGGGTAAGAACTAATGCCAGCTAGGAAAAACATGATTCACTATCAAATTCAGTTATTTTTTCAGTGTTTTACACATTATTATTACACTGTGATACATATCTAGCAGGTAATAAATGAGCATATTTGATTATTTTGAAAAAATCCAAGATGGCCGTCATTGGCCATAGGAATACTACTGGAATTACAACTGCACATCCATGGCTTGTCATCTACTACCAGGGTGAAATTGTGTTTGTTTATCAAGTTTTGCCCATCCTTATTAGTCCTATGATATATATATCTGGTGGGTAAATAGTGCGCATCCTTGGATATTCTGAGAAAATCCAAGATAGCTACAATTTTACATAGGAATACTAATGGGTGGGTTTCAATTGCTGCAAGAGAGACATGTGGTCTATTATACAATTACATTACCATGGGTATGTTTTAAAAATGATTTACATTTTTCATTCCATTTAATATTACCCCTTTGATGTCTACCTCGTCTGTAGCATGTGTGTATCTTTGGGTATTCTGAAAAAAATTCAAGAAGTCTGCCTTTTGTCATTAGAATATTTGTACACATAATCATATAATGCCAGAGATACAATGAGTACAATTTAAATGTCGTTAACTTTCATTTTTGAATGTTTTTCCTTTCATATCCTATTAATCCTTAAGAAAGACTCTGTGTGTGTAGAAAGTGTGTGTATCCTTGAGTACTATTTGGAGAAAACCCAAGATAGCTGCCAGTTGTCATAGGAATATATCATTCAAATGCACATAGGTGTCAATTAATGGAACAGTTCAGACATTGACTCCAAAATGAAATATAGCCGTTTGGTGTTCAAACATGTTGACACCCTTATTAACTTTACTCTGTATAAATCTGGTGTATAGCAACTGTGCATCTTACGTATTTGAGAAAATTCAAGATTGCTGCAATTCACAGTAGGAATAGTACAGTCAACTTGTGCCAGAGAGACATTGGATTCAATATAAAATGAATTTTGTTTCTCGGTATTTCCTACATTCGATTTGGACTTTGAGATATCTATCTGGTGGGTAACAAGTGTGTACCCTTAAGTATTTTCATGATTACCCTGATTTGCCTTAGAAGTGCCTATAAAGTCCAATGCAACAGTCTTCCTATGGGGAAAAGAAGGCCATCTTTGATTTCCCCAAAATGATCAGATATGGACATTTATTACCTAGCAGATATGTATCATGGGATAATAATAATAATAATAATAATAATAATAATAATAATAATAATAATAATAAAAGAAAAACAATTGAATTTAGCTTCATTTTATATGGAAACCTATCTCTCGCAGGTTTTAACTGAACCCCACCTTCTATGGCTAATGGCAGCCATTTTGTTTTGTTTTCAAAAAGGATATACATAACATTCACATCATATATATATATTATGTGGATTAAAAACATGTGGAAAATAGTCAGAAACAAACCTAATTTATCAATTAATATTATATCTCCATGGCAGAAGAAGCCCTATGTGTATACTATAGCGTTCCTTTGATATGGTGGCCATCTTGGATTTTTCTCGAAATGCCTGAGAACAAAGGTTAGTTACTCACCAGAAATATATTATTTCTGTAATAAGGCACTCAGAAACAAAATTAATTAGTGGGCAATGCATCTTCCTAGTTGTCATTAGTTGAAAACCCTTGTACATGTTCTAGTATTCCTATGCCATACGGCGGCCATCTTGGATTTTTCAAAAAGTCCAAAGACACTCATTTGGTATCTGACATATATGCATAATATGGGTAATAAGGATGTGGAAAACATTGAGAAAATACTTTATTTGATAAAAATCAACATAGGTATGTATATATTTCTACAGAATTTCACTAATTGGCGGCCATTTTGGATTTTTTGGCCAAACGGTAATATTTTTCCGTGGGCTACGGCTCTAATTTGATTTAGTATGTCAAAAGGTACCCACATGCAAAATTTGGTGCTTTTATCCGCCGTGTCACGATTTGGCTATTTTTTTGCCTTAAGCAACCGGACTAGTTAATATTCATCGGCCCTTTTATTTATTATTCCATTTCATGCATTCATCAAATATGTTGCCTCCTGAGGTATTATGTTTTATATCATTGTTTCACTGCTCTTCGTTCTTTATAAATTGTATTGTATGGAGAACTTTTTTTAACATTTTTGATAGTTGGATTTTCCTGTACAGAAGTAAAACTTATTAATACTCCTCGAAGAATTTCATTATTTCAATATTTTGTTTGTTTTCCTCTTATTTTGTGATTTCTCTTATTTAGTATACCGGATACCGACAACCTGCAAGGTTTACTCCAGAATAAATTGATCGATCCTCAGTCACACGTCTTGCCTTACTCGTGATATTAGGCTTCTTTTCACTACTGCAATGAGTGCCCACGATCCGAGACCGGTGAAAGAGGGTTATTTATCGCCTATAATTTTATTAGTGCAGGTAAATTGTTGGCCGGGCATTCGGTGTAGATGCGAGAGCAAAACGCAAACGGCTTCACTTTTATTGACTAATAGTTGACCAGATTAACGGGATTGGAGGGGGAGGTTAAAAGCGCTCTTTGTAAGTTACCATTAACGTGATTTTCGATATATTTCAGGTATCCCTTCCTTCAAATTTCCCGGAATTATAGTGAAGCTCTTTAAAAAGTACTTTGAAATGGTTAAACCTCGTATCTCCCTTTAAAAACTTTCCGTTCTTTTCCAAAGTTTCTTAACTTCATTTCTTGGTTAAGTTGACAGCGAAAACGTTGAGTTGGAACAAATTGGAAGGAATTGCGAAAATGAAAAGAAAAGGTTGGCATCGAGAGAAAAAACATCAATTGTACAAGAGAAAAAAGTTCAAAACAATCAAGAAAATCAAAGGTCGCTTTAGGATCGGCTGAAGAATTTTAATTTTAAATAGCAAACAACAAAGAGATCTGAGCTTTCTTGACACATACTTCCCTCAGACTATACAGTATACTGTAGCCATATAATTTGTGAAGTTTGTCGTCATATTGTCTCTCTGGCGTGAGCGTACCTCGTCCATGCCTTGTCATAGCGGGGCAAAAGAAGCACGAGTTAAGTAGAAAATAAACAGGAACGCTGTGTTTATGACTATTTCAACACAAGCAGTCGTGAACGACTCTCGGCGTTCGTCTCCAGACCTGGTTTACAAAGGCCGCGGCTGCTGTACAAGAGTATACGAAACGTGGTTAGAGAGGATTTATAATTCAACTGATGGGACTACGAAGTGGACAACGGTCACCACATTTTTGGGAAAATCGTTTAAATAAACACAACAGTGTCTTAAGTTGTTGTCCTGGGGCGGGGGGGGGCTTAATAGTTATTTCCACATTTATATGAAGAATAACTATAACAAGAAAACTGTTAGGTGAATTAGGTGAAGGATACACTTCTGTATTTTCTACCCATTGACCTTGAGCGTTTGTAGTCGCAGTTATCGGGGATGTCAAAAATTTCTTCTGCACAGAAAACGATGTGCCAGCCTTATTACTAGATATATACAGATCTTTTCAAGTTTCGATAAAAAATGTCCCATGTTATTCCTTGTTCCGTGATTGTATCGCAGTGTGTTGTCGCACACATAGAAAGTTATTGAGGCACGAGCTTAGTCAGCTGTGACGATTTGCGACGCATCCCGCGCGCCTAATTCCTTGTCATCGCGACAAAAGCACCGCATACTTCCATCCAATAGATCTATATGCTACGAAAGTCCAGTTTACGATTTCAAAGCCCTGCGCCTCAACATTATATCAACACGAATGAGAGTGTAAATTTTATTGATCAAAGGTGGTTTGTACGTGTGTGTGTATATAATGTGCTAGTCGTAGTAGTCGGGGCATACCTCGGCATCAACCTAAATTCCCCTTTGACAATGTAAAACGATGATAACCACATTTCAGCTCGGGCAGAAATTGATCTTGACAGCGTGCAAATTGAAAGACAGAAGAAAAAAGAACAACCTGGCCATGGTGGCGAAAACAAAAGACGGATTTAATGGGAGAAGGCTTTGTCGCACAGTATGAGAAGAAAAACGGGGCGAAAGAGACCCCAAAACAAAGTATAAACAATAACTAATACTCACAGCCACTTGATTCCGTCACTTAATTGACAGCGGTCCAGGAGCAAGATCCCGATTCCCAGCGCCCAAACTTCCATACTTCATGAAATCCCTTTTTTTATCCAAAAATGTCTCTGGCGCTGCGTTTCAGCTATTTATGTGTCTTAATTGCTGTAACTTTCTCCGTACTTGTAATCTAGACCGCGTTCTGGACATGCGACTTTCCCTTGCGGTATGCATACAGTGTGCACGTTAAATTCCCATCAGAAAGCTCTGAGGTATATTTATGAGTGTACCGGGAGAGAGAAACATAGGGAGGCAAGGGTTGGTTAAGGGCGGTAAAGACAAGGTGACGTCAACCTGACGTCATATCCGGGTTTTAACTCTTCTTATTGTACGCCTCCCCTGTCTTAAGCCAGTTTTCCCGTGGTACATCACCCGCGCGATTTACAACCTGAGTTAATACAGTTATCAAAAGACCGCGTTAACATTGCGCAACTGACTGCAAACCCCACAAGTTTTATGACCGCGGCCCGACCGGCTCTTCACTCCCGAGCGGCTTACGACATTTTTATGACCCTTAGTCTACCGACAAGTCCTCGTGGGAATGTAGGGGTAGAAGAGCACGAGGCGGTCCGCTGTTTTAGGTACACCAGGCCCTCGCGCTCGGGGAAGTTGCCGGAGAACTTGAACGCCGCAAGCAGGGCGCGCCGCAGGGCAGTGTTGACTATCAATAAATTTAGATCGTAGACGCTGTGTCCTAATGTTCCAAACATAAAAAATATGAATAGCAGACTTTAAGACACATCATCTTTTATAAGTTCCTGTTTATTTTGGCTTCATATTTCACCTTTATTTCACAAGGTGATATTTTCTTTCAGCACCTTTTTATCTTACAGAGCAGAGACCATTAGGAAACCGTAAAAACGCCGTAACCGAAATACAAACATACCAAGATTAAAACCCTAGGCCCGTGCTGAAGAAATAACTTCTCGTTTGAGTAATGTTAAGCATTTGATTAAGTGAAAAAATAAAAGAAAAGGAAAATAAAAAGATATTCCCCAGCAGGGTGTCAATAGGCGGGTGGGGCCGGCAAATGGAAGGGGAGAGGTGAGCAAATAGAGAATTAAATGTCAGCGAAGAGTTGCCCTCTTTCTTTTCTTACCCAAGCCTCTGGGAAAGATGTTCTCAATGTACCGGAGGGGGGGGGGGGGGGGGGGGGGAGAAAACCGGATCAAACGAGGAAGAGCAATGTTTAATTTCCCTATTTAAAAGAACAGTTCAAGGAAAGGAAAATAAATAGAACGCGCTGCTGCCGACTGATTGACTGGCATCTCTATGTAACACCAGTAGCCGTTGATAAGGACAGATATTGCAGGTTTATGCGCCAAAACGTGGAGCGAAGGGCTTCCCAGAGGCGGTGATCCTGCCTTCATAGCGTGCAGGGTCGCCCCGGGAGCTGCAGTTAGTACCGGGATACCTTCACGCGCTTAGGCTAAAGATCCCAGTAATTGTTTCTTAACCATTTAAACTGTTGATTTACGCGTGCGCGTGTGGGTGCGCGATTATGCGTGGAAAGAGTGAGAGGTGCTCCTTTCCTCTTGCATACATTTCAGTTGGTGGTGGTGTGGGCATCCGTGTCGGGCAATACTTCATCCAAATCACTTTTTTTTCTGAACATTTTTTTTTTCGAAAAATCCAACTTGAACTTATCAACAGCCCAAATCCTCAAATGTTAAGGTCACCACTCGCATATGTAGGCAGAAGTACAACGAAAATTTTATTATACAAACCTAAGTGTTTTCAAACTGATCAAATTGTTATCACTTTACAGCGTTTCACAATTTTAATTGTTTAAAAAAAATAACATAAAATGTGTATCGGAGCTAAAATTAGCGTCGGTCTGATGAGTTATTGTTATCATTACTATTATTATTATTATTAGTAGTAGTATTTTTGTTGTTGATATGACTTTACATTTTACTGTATTTCATTCTGTTGAGCTCAAGGGTTTTACAAATTGAAATGAAGCACTGGCTCCCGTTGTCCTGACAGAAGCTTGTCGTTGTTCCTCATCGCGTTCGCCTTGCACCCTGCTCTGATTTCTGGGAGGTTTTAGAAGCATCAATGATTGGCTGAGATGATATCGACTGTCGATTTACGAGACAGCGGCCTCCAGGAAGCAAGACTGCAACGTTTTCGTGACCAAAGTTCACAACGCTACAACAGCTGCCACCTTCACATGGAAAGGGGGGTGGGGGTGGGGGGTCTCGTCTCAAGACAAGAGCTATACTCAGCAAAAGGGGGTGGGGGGTCATACACCGGAATTAACACGTGTTTGCGGTAGGGGTGGTATATTTTTCCATCCAGGTATTTGAAGCGGTATTAAACACATCCGCGCACTGACGAATTATACCTAAAACATACGTACGTGTGTGTGTGTGTATGTGTGAGTGTGTGTGTGTGTTAGTATATGTGTGTACGTGTGTGAATGGGAGGGGGGGGGACAAAAGTCACAATACATATAGTGGCGTGGGGGATATCGTTTCTGGACGGACGTCTACAGGCGACAACAGCGCCCAGAACACATGGAGAAGCATATATATATATATATATATATATATATATATATATATATATATATATATATATATTATGTTAATTATTACTTTCACTGTATTTCATCATCATTTACCATTAATTTTGAAGGCAGTAACAATATTAACACTGTCAATGCACCTTCATTG
>NW_019775920.1:61203-92086 GCF_001039355.2 Lingula anatina | reverse complement strand
ATATATATATATATATATATATATATATATATATGCTATGGTCATGACTCGATCTTTTCAATGGGCAAAAAATATCAAACTTTCAGACATATAAATTTATAATCACAAAAATTATATTTCTAATAGTATTTGTGGTTTTTTTGCTGAGTAGCATGTATTTTTTTTGTAATTTTGTTGCTCTCACTTAAAAGGAATGCTATAATTGTAAGAAATTAAGACGAAAAAATCACAATTTCCCTCCACTGATCGAGTAACTATGGTATTTTAATTAAAATCCTACAGTGTCACAAGAGTACAGTTAACACTATGTACCTAAAAACAGTATGCTGGGGGGGGGGGGGGGCCGTCCAGTACAGGCACAGAAACAATAGTAATAAATAGTAATATCATAAACATTTCCGCGTGTTCCAGCACCATCTGACCCTCTCCTGAAGCAACCTTGAGCTCCAGACAGGTCCCCCCTCCTCTATATCCTCTACCAGGGCCGCAGTTATTATTATGTGGACATTTTCCCTGAGTGCAGTACAGAGGATAAACGTGAATTTAACCATAGACATATCTGTGAATATCTAGTGATGAATCAATCTGTGGCCCTGGTAGAGGGCATCTTCTCTACACCCTTCTCTATATACTGCATGCCTCAGCTGAATACACTGGTACTCAGGGTGCGTACTCTTGTGTGGTGTGGGAATTCCACTGATTCCTGATACATCAAATAACTCCAAGTAACAAGAAACAAATCTGTATTTTTTTTTACAAATCGTATATTCATTTGAAATAAATTAACAGATTAACATTAAAAAATACATCAAAAGCAAAGCTGGCACTCATTAAATAATTGCAATCAAAATATACAGTAATTACAAGATCTTTTCAATGGGGAAAATTGCACATTTTACTGATACTGTATTTTTTAAGTCAGAATTTCTCAAAATCAAAACATTATTATTGAGTGGTTGTAACAAAATTAAAAAGCAAGCTACTCTGCTGTTGTATTCTATGCTATTAAAGCACCATATATGCTATACAGAAAAACAATTTTGTGAGAATAAAATTATGCATCTGAAAGTTTGATCATTTTTGCCCATTGAAAAGACTGAGTCATTACAGCAATAAATAAGTTAAGAGTACATATTGTATGATCACCACTGTATTGATTTGCTTGAATAATGCATGTTAACAAAATATAAAGTGCACATGTTTTAAATAAAAAAAATAATATTGAGAAACATGGAAGCTTGTAATAGTGAGATGAAAATGATAAAATTATATTACTAGAATTAGTGCTTTAATGGAAGAAAAAAATAAAGTGGTAAATAAATATACAACAATAAATACTAGAATGTAAAAACAGGCACAAGACTGTAGCATAGATGTTGAGTTTTGTAAGATATGGGTGAAAAGAGAGAAACAGGAGTTCAAAACCAGAAATTACACTTAATATATAAACATATGTGAATATATACCTTAGAAACTCATTTTCAGCCAAAATCAACTGAACACTACATGCATTTCAAGCATGTTCACTCTAAGTAAATTGCACTTCTCATCAGGGATAATATTTTTTACTTCACAGGCCATTATATTCTCTCAAAACAAGTGTTCACATAAGTTTAACAAAAATACTTTTCATAGCCCCCTTTCCATGGTGTAAAATACAGTTACATGTGAAGAGACAGTCATTATTGGAGTTCACAGCAGATGCTTCGTAGAAAACTTTCCAACAACAGTCACAGCCAGACACCCTAAGATTGAAGAAGATAGGACTGATCAGTTTTCCAAGGGCGGATCTGGGATTTTTGGGAGGGGGGGTCTGCGGATGTGAAGCCAACCCTCCCTCTTGGCTGGGGCCTGGGGCCCCGCTGAAGGGCTCCAAAAATTTTAGTTTTTTAGAGGGTGAACAGTGCCATTTATAAGCGTTTAAAACTATGATTTAGCTAGTCAAAATTCTAATTTCTATAGGGGACCATTGGTGTGATTGTTTTTCAGAAACTGAAGGGATGGTCCGGACCCCCGACACCCCCCTCCCTAAATCCGCCACTGATTTTCTGTGTCTTCTGAACCTCAGGGTGCTGTAAGAGGCACCACCCCATCAATCAACTCATCTCATATCTGTCCTGTGCAGAATATCTTATTGTATGAATATTGCATATTAAAAGGTAATGGAAATGGGAATTGTATAAAAATAGGTATATGGAAAATCTTATGGTCACCTGATAATTAAGTAATTATAATTTGCCTTTTTTCACTTGACATTGAGCAATGATAGAGTCTGATCACCTTCGCAGTTGCTATCCAACATATGAAAAAAATTAAAAATAGAAATTCTGTATAAATACAAACTAATTACACAATAAGAGTACACTTTTAAAAACAAGGCTTATTTATAAAACAAGCCAAGCAATATAAATTCCACCTTATAACAACATTAAACTAGATGGCGCCAGGTGTCTGGAGGGACTGGAATATGAAGGAGAGCTGGCGCCATCTATCCACTGCTCGTGTCACTGCTCCACTGGGACCAGGTGCTGCTCTTCTTCCACTTTCTCTTCTGCTGCCGTGGTTTCTTCTTCATTCCATTCTGAATCTGGTCTTGCATGTCGTCTGTGACTGCTTGGCCTCTCTTCAGCAGCTGTTTGGGCAGCCTGGACATCACCTCCTGGACCTGGAAACAGCAAAATATTCCCAGTCAGTGACACAGGTTACAGTGCAATATTAATACAAAGACCAGAAAAAATAAGTTAAAGTAACAAACACTAAGCAATGGGTTTGGTCAAACACTCTGACTACTGTGAAAAGTCTACCTCATCTTGTAAATTGTTAACTGGCTTAAATGTCTGTCACACCTACTGAATCAGCTAGGGTGTAAAGATAATTACCCCATAACAGCTTTGCTAGGTGTGACAGACATTTAAGTTGACAGCAATTTAGTGAGACTCCCCAGGGAGATAGATCGATCCAAATATCTGTGGGAATGGTCCCTTAAATCGAGATGTAAAGTAAAAGAGGCTTTTTTATGGACCATCCTATATATATTAACACAATGGTTTTCTTACTAATATGTAACACAATATCTTAGAACCCTTTATATCTGAACAATAGCTATTACCTCCACACCATCATTTTACCCAATACTGGTTTATTGCACCTATGACCTGATCTACTGTGTTAGAGAAGACTTTGAGAAGATTTGATCATAAAGGATCAACTGTGTTAGAGAAGATGAAGAGAGAATTGCCACACAAAAAGAAATATGAAGTGGATTAATCTGAAATAACTAAAATACAAGTACATAATTAACTTCTCCAAAAGTAATCAGATTATGACAATTTGTGGATCTGACCTCAACGTTTACAACTCTAAACCTCCCAGTAAATTTCAAGTGATCAGAGAGTGAAGGGGCATATGCTAAAGTAATATTTGAAGGCCTCCGCAGTGCATGTTCACCTGTTCCTGGGGACTGTTGTAGGGAAGACTGTGGTTCCAGCCAGTACATGGGACAACTTCTCAGTGAGTATTTACCTGTTCCTGGGGACTGTTGTAGGGAAGACTGGGATTCCAGCCAGTACATGGGACAACTTCTCAGTGAGTATTTACCTGTTCCTGGGGACTGCTGTAGGGAAGACTGGGACTCCAGCCAGTACATGGGACAACTTCCCAGTGAATATTTACCTGTTCCTGGGGACTGCTGTAGGGAAGACTGGGATTCCAGCCAGTACGCGGGACATTGCCTGCCTTCAGGATCTCCTCCAGTACCACCCGGTAGTTCACCGAGTTCATCACCTGACTGGACACAGCAAGAGTCTCCTCTGGGTTGTAAGCCTGGAGAGGAGGAACAAGAACAATACTGAGTGAAATACTGGAATTAGACTCCAAGTATGAATGCTTCTGAACAGTTGCCATATGAAGAGAGAGAGAGAGAGAGAAAGAGGGAGAGAAAGGGACACACTTTTCAAACAGGTTGTCAAACAGATAAGGAGGCAGACAAACAGATAGACAAACAAACATAGGGACAGTCAGGCTGACGTCACGCGCCTTAGCAACCGGCATCTGGGGTAAAACAAATCGGGCAACATGGCGGATCCCATTGACTTCTATGTAAAAGTTGGCAGACTTTGTCCGAAGATATCATACTCCACAGTGCCTGACCACTTGTGTCAGTAAGGATGAGTTATTTACCTGGTCGATTTCCTTTACAGGCCTTTGTAATTAGCCGCTGCACACCTGGTTAAGAGATAAAATCGGCCTTAATATAACTGCCGATCGTTATCTGTGATCGGGAATTTTACAGCAGAAGATTTTGAAAAGGCAGTGCTTGACCTTTTGTGTCTGGCGGGTTGAATCATTTACCTGGACTAATGAGTAAGCAGGCCTTTGTAATAAGCTACTGTTTAACTTGTTACGGGATAAAATTGGTCTTAACTGCATACGCAAATGTCCACCCTAAGTATATACATGTACATAAGTTGGTGAAATAGGAATGGCTTCTTAGAACGTGGATCGTAAGAAAGGCCTACAAAATGTGCAACACTGAGAAGTTATTAGAATAAGATTTCTACAAATTGTGATTAAATCACCTGCTGCTGCAATAGCCAGGGGGACGGGATAGGGGCAATGTCATCGGTCCCATGGCCTCTTTGGTCCGTATACAGTACATGAATATTAATGCAAGCCTGGAATGACAGCATAAACAGTTGCTTGCTAACTTTTTGGAAGAGAAGACACGTGGTCTTGTGCGTGGTACCTGTGCAATTCAGTAGGCCTGCAAAATCTACTCGTATGTGTCAGCAATATGCAACGTCAACAGTTATAAGTACAATTGAAACCTTCCTTGATAATATCAGTTGCTTCCGTATGGTTTTCTTTTCAAAGAGATGTGAATATTATGCTCATCCAGGTAAGCAAATGAGTCTTTGCAATCTACCACTGTAAGATATCCGATCACAGATAACGATCGGCAGTTAAGGCCGATTTTATCTCTTAACCAGGTGTGCAGCAGCTATTTACAAAAGCCTGTAAAGGAAATCGACCAGGTAAATAACTCATCCTCACTGACACAAGTGGTCAGGAACTGTGAAGTATGATATCTTCGGACAAAGTCTGCCAACTTTTACATAGTAGTCAATGCGATCTGCCATGTTGCCCGATTTGTTTTACCCCAGATGCCGGTTGCTAAGGTAAAGTGCCCGGATGACCGACTGTCCCTATACAGACATAGATAGACAGACAGAAAGGCAGACAGACAAACAGACAGGCAAACAGACAGAAAGGTACACAGGCAGACAAACAGGCAGACAAACAGACATACATACACACAGCCAGACAGAGTACCTGATGGAACCACCCAGGTGGTATAATCAGCAGTTCTCCAGGCAGCTGGTCCACCTCTATGGTCACCAGCTGACTGACCAGAGGGTATGTATTCAGGTCAAGGTCATACAGGTCAACTGGGCTGAAATGGAGCTTAGGTCTGATCACAACAGTCTACTACATAGTTGGTGTAGAAATTTATTGTTTATAGTTAAAATTACAAGATAAATGTTATTATGCTACCGGTTTCTTGAAGTACATATTTTGTTAAAATATGGGTTGGCATGCACAAAGAGTGAATGTAATACTTTGCTGCCTGCCATATTCTATGACACACACACACACACACACACACACACACACACACACAGGATCTGTGGAATAGTATTTATAATCTATGGGATTAGTGCCAAATGAGAGAAACACAGGGAAGTAACTTTACAAAGATAACAGTGATGCAAACATGAAGAAATAACACAAATCTGACAAATGCTATGATAAATGGGATAAGTGTTCACTTTGGCCTAAAAATGAATTTTCCTGGAGTAAACAACAATTTCTTCATTCTTACCAATGCTTAAAAAATCTATTTCTACATTCAAGGTTTGTCCGTTTTTTTTTCTTAAAAGTTTGTTATAATCTCTTCAGAGATTATAACAGAGTATAGCCATCTATGGAGGTCAAGTGGTCTGATGACAAGCTCAGATATCAGAATAATAGCTATAACTGCTGTTTTTGTGGTCAAACAGAATGTATTGCATTTCTATGAGTTGTTTACAATGTTTTTATTATGAAATACATATCTCATACAAAGAGTTATTATCCATTTAAGGGTTGAGAAGAAAATGGCTACCCTACCACACACACACACACACATATATAAAACTATACATCGTTTTCATTCTGGTGAAGGAGGGGTTAATAATGACAATAAGATAATAGGTATGTCTTACAAACTTCCAATGTTATGTCAGAGATCAGACTATTAGAGTGGAAATCTCAATAAATTCTACCTGTTGTATTTATGGCACTCCAAAGGAAATCCTGACATTTTTCCTTCTTTTACATACAGAAGGTGGTCCTGTCCAGGTGGAATCAACTGGAATATAACATATATATATATAACATATATCAACATGTACATACAGAAGGTGGTCCTGCCCAGGTGGAATCAACTAGAATACAATATTTATCAACATGAACATAGAGATGGTTGACTAGAATAAAAACATGAAAATAATGGGTGCAGGAATTGTTTACAAAAAAACTGCTTCTTTTTGCGTTATTCTTCATACCTGCCAAATCCCTCCTCAAACAGTACTACAATAAATAGTGAAGAGACCAACATATCTGATCTCCAACTTATTTAACTTAAAATCCAATTGTTCATAGATACAGACCCTCCTCTATAAAAAAATGAATTAATTAAAAAAAAAAAAAAAAAAAACTCTTGACAACAGGAAAATTGTCTGGTCCATTAACAAGTGAATTTAAAGCCAGATTGGTAAATTTTTGTGTACTTGTGTATAGTAACTGGCCACTGCTTCTTCAATCTGCAACTAAATTCTAAGACCCTGGTTTTCCTGAAGGTCAGTAGGCTATGTGTTAGTACAGTCTAACATAAACCATCTACTTACCTTCCACTGTTTCCTCCCCTTAATGACGGCATTGGTACCTGTCCAGTTGTAAGGGTCAATGTGGAGAGAAGAGCGCGAGTGCGGCGTACCCCACAACAACATGGCGTTCCAGGGACGTACTTCCTCAGGGAACAGCTGGAAGTAATCCTCCTTCAGGTACTCCTGCAATGGTGGTGGATTGCTTTACATCACTTCTGAGACTGGACCAAAGCAATTGAGTTTGTTAACACTACATAGTGTTTATGATTAATTTGACTGTGATAACATCTACTGTATTATAAAGTCCTAACATGACAGTAGAATAAGTTGATGCGTAAAAAGGAGTTTGCTGAAAATATCAATTCTTTATGTAAACTTCCTGACAAAAGTGACCTGAAAATGCTTCAATATTTATATATGCCATTGTCGTCACGCTCTGTGGTAAGTTCTCTGCAGCAACCTGCATCCCATAACAGCTGAAGTCTTAC
The DNA here is from genome assembly GCF_001039355.2 of Lingula anatina. The sequence goes on along the minus strand of NW_019775920.1, from coordinate 84,672 downwards.
AGCTGAGTCATGTTTATTGATCGAAAAATTCCAATTTTCTAAAAACGCGCTAAGAACAGCAGACTAATAGATCCGTGGATCAAATATGGTGACCCATTAAAAAGCTCTGTCACAGGTTGGCAAATTCTCTGTAGCAACCTGCATCCCATACCAGTTGAAGTCTAATAGCTGAGTCATGTTTATTGATAAAAAATTTGTAGGAGCATAAAAAAATTCACACTGCCAATTTTCTAAAAACACGCTCTCTTGGGGTCCTTCATGAAATTCTCTTTAGCAATCTGCTCAAACAATTCATGATAATTTAATGAATAACAGATAAAGGGGGCTTATCCCAAAATTCCCACTCACACAGTCCCCGACATCTCTCCTCAGCTGTGGTCTTGTAGGAATGAACAGCTCATCTTCCACGTAGGTCCATCGCCTAAACGTCCCCTCATGGGCGTGTTTGAAGTAGAGCTCCAGGGGGAGGGCCAGACTCTCTGCGTTGTCTAGGCGACCCTGAAATATACACATTACATAACACTTCCCATGTGACTGTAGATAATATATGAGCATATTCAGAACAGGGGATCAAATATGGTGACCCATTAAAAAGCTTGTCGCTTAATTTAGGCTAAGATGCTAAATAGATTTGGCGCGGGATGATGAAACAAGCATTCAAGTGGGTCGGTCATATTTGATCCATGAATCTGTTAGTCTGCTTTTCTGAATGCGCTCTATGTTTATGCTGTTCAACAAATGATCCCATCCAACTGGTCTTACTGATTAATCAATTTGAAGTAAAATACTTTTGAATGATTTACTGATTTGAGTGCTTTAATGCATTTGAGTTGAGGACTGCTTGGTGAGGTAGATAATGGCATCCTTATTTTGTAGCTCCAGATATCTTTTATATAATGGATATTTAAAGCTTTTAATACACCCCATTTCCATAGATTTTTAGATCGATCTATCCCTGTGGGGAGTCTCACTAGATTACTGTCAGCTTGGCCGACTTAAGCGTCTGTCCCACCTACAAAAAGCTGTAAGGAGGTAATTAACTATGGTGCCCGCTCGACTGACTGCAATTTAGCATGAACCCCCAGGGAGTTAGGTTGATCTAAATCTTAATCTCTAGATCGATCTAAATCTCTGGGAAAGCACCCATAGATAAAACTTTAAATATCATAAACATTAAGACTGGACAATTTAAGTATTCCCATACATGATGGTTCTTTACTAAAAAACACTTCACTAATATTGCTTACTATTAATATATCAAAAGATATTCTGTACAATACATATCCCGCTAATGTGATACTGCAGTTACCACAGAAATTACAATTACTCATATCGTTACTTACATCGACAGCCTTCATCGTGATCCTGTCCTTCCCATAATACTTCAGCAGGAACTGTTTACTCCAGTGATAGGCGCCCCATTTGGGGACCACATCTGTGATAATCACGGGCCTGAAATATTACAAATGAAATCAAACAGAGGTCAACATTGTGAGAACCAACCAGTCTGAACATTGCATATTGCTACTTTATCAGTTTTCAGTCAAAAATTAAACAGGGACCACCTATCTTAGAAGGCAGTTTGACTGAAGTATAAGCTCTACATATTGACTAACCTTGTTGTGCCATGTTGGGACTTTTGGAGGGCTTTTTTTTTCCTAACTCGCTCAGAATCTGCACTCAAGTAAACTATTATATATTCATCCAAAGTCAAAGAATAAAAATATTTTTGATATTGAAATAAAAACACATTTCAACTTCAGTGTGGGCATACTGTAGAATATGTTCACTGCTTTGTAACGTGATGGCAGCAATGTGTGATTAAATATGTTCCACTGTGTAAACATGATAACACTTTTCGTTTGTTCTTTGTAATGTAAAAAAAACAGCAAATTCATGTCAAGTTGGTAAACATTGTGTCAATATTGAAGTCATTATAACACACGTCTGCACAGACCAGGAAGTGTTCATAAAACTGGTGTTACTGGGATACACTGTAGTATACTTTGTCAAAAATGTGAAAACATATTACAGGGGCAGATCCAGAGATATTTTCTGACAGTCTTCCAATTTATCTCTGTTGATCAATCCTCCATTTTTTACCATCTTCTGACAGAAAAATTAGTGTAAACTTGAAAATCTGACCGTCTTCCAAAAGACCAAGAAGACAGCCTCAATCTGCCCCTGTATTTATACAGTATAACAAAAATGACATGATCTGACTTTCTCATTTCATCTTATTTATAATATCAACAAGTGTCCCTACCAAGCTCCATCGTAAACATCAGTGAATTCTTGACGGCTGAGATTGGCCCTTTTGTCTATATGAGTGGTGCTGTAGTTGTAGGCATATTTCTTCATGTTCATCTCTCGCTGGGACAAAGCAGATAGGTGGTCAAAAGAAAAAGTCTTGAACTCATACCTAATCAAAAAGAGAATAACATGAGAATAATACTAATAATACTAATACTAATACTTATTATTCAAGTAACAGTTAGGATATATGCAGTGTCAAGTTTCCATTAACATTTCATACAGTGTTAATAATGTTTATGCACAAAAACTGAAAAAGTATTGAAAATAGAATACAATGACATTGATGTATATTAAATTCATCATAAATTTAGGGAAGCGTGCAGTGGTAGCAGCATTTACACTCACCATCTAAAATTACTGATGAGTTTAACAGTAGAGCAAAAATCTTTATTTTTTTATTAGACATGCTTTGCTTCACACATTCATCACATTATTTTGTTTGCTTAGGGACGTTTCCATGCACTTAATATAACAGATATAACCACAGTCTCTCAGGAGTTACACAGGCGGACTAAGCCCTGGTGTTTTAACAAAATAAACCACGGACTCCTGATCCTGCACAAAGGCTTCGTTCACATGCAATGTCTATTTTCTAAATTCTATTTTCTATTCGCGCTATCTTATGATCACGGTCTGTGCCCTGAATATCCCGCCGCGTAATTACTGGCAGCGCGAGCCAGTTACTTATAGTAACTTATAGGACATACCGCGAATAGAAAATAGAATTTAGAATTTAGACATTGCATGTGAATGAAGCCAAAGAGCCCACTCAGAGCAGCAGACTAACAGAGCCAGTGATCAAATATGGTGACCCACTAAAAAGCTTGCCGTTTCTCCCGATAAGACACAGAATGGATTCCCTGCAGGGATTACGCAACAAGCACTAAAGTGGGTCGGCCATACTTGATCGGCGGATCTGTTGGTCCGCTGTTCTAAATGTGCTCTTAGATAATTCCCACACTGAGGTCCCCATAAGAATGAAATAATTTTTCTTCAGTCAACAGCTTCATATTGAAATAGTTCTACTTCCATAATTTCAATGTCTAGCAGAACATCTTCATCAGTGAATGAGGCCATCCAGGCGAATAAAATTAAAATTTAAAAATAAAAAAAGAAAAAAGACTGAAGAAAAATTACTTCATTTTTACAACATAACGCAGTTAATAAAATTCTTCTCAGAGGTTCCATGTTTTGGATGTCCTCCAACTCAAAGTCTTACTCAGGCTCCATGTACTCCAGGTATTTTTGCTTCAGATGCTTCCAGTTCCACGCCAGAAGAGGCACGTTAACGACAGTGAACACAAGCAGACAAAGCCGGTCCCAGTGAATGTGGGGTTCATGCTTCTGACGCTTTACTTTTCGCCGTACACTGGGTCGTTCTGCTTTTTTTTTCTCTTCTGAAAATCATATCTTTGTATCATTTATCAATATCAAATAATGGGTATAAAGTTACAAATAATTATCATTATCAAATTATCATTATTAATTATAACTTAATGGGCAATTTACATTTTCATTTCAAGTGATAACGATCACAAACTTTTAGTATTTTTTCATGAAATCATTATCTTACTAATGTTACTAAATAACTGAGTAGTCATTCAAACTGTTGTCAAAGCCACTGTCATCCCTGCTATTGATCACTTGGTCTTTTTCAATATTTCACCTGTTATGTGTTTATCATTTCATTGTTATGCATTAAAAATAAACCAGGATCAATGAATCAGACTACACTGTAGCAGACTACACTGTGGCATATTACACTTTAGCAGCAGGCAGATGGCAGCTCCACTAAAATTCATCATGACAGGTACAAGACTGGTTTTTCTCACTCTTCTTATAGGAATCTTGGAGATTAAGTAAACAAACAAACAACTTACAAATGAACAATATCTTAACAATGACAATGGATAAAAAATAATAATTCTCCTCTCTTTCTGCCATTTTTATGTGGTAATTGCCAAACTCTTTCACATGCTCATGAGAACTGTAATAAAGCTCTTTTTATTTATTTATTTTTTTTCCTTTTGGATATGTGACTATATGGATTTATAACATTACCTTTATTTTTGTCATTTTCCTCTGTTTCTGTCTTTGTTTTATGGCGCTTCACATTTCTCATGATCCCCTGTAAGACAGCTAGCAGTGGCAGCATGACTGAAACATAGAGAAGAAAACTCACAATTTACAGTCAAACAATGATGAGATGATTAAAATTATGACTTATTTGTTAATCATTTCATCTAAATCAAGGAATTTCTAGTAGCCATCACTTAAGTGTAGTTATGGGATTTTTATTTGAAAAAGTATTTGAAAGTAAATGTGCTAATATTATTCTGCGTTTAACAGTAACTTACCCTTACTACTTTCTATATCTAACATAAAATGCTTAACAAGCCAGCATCCAGTAGATTAAATTTCAGTTATCAGCTTGGAGAAAATGGGTTTGTCTATAATATTTTAATTTTTCATCCTGGTTGATATTGTAGATCTACAATTTCAGTGTAAAAGCACTCCTTTTTAAGGCAACTTATGGAGTTAACCATAAACAATTACAATTTATGGTGAAAAACAACTGTCATGAATGTTAAAATCCTGAGATTGGGTGGAGTGCACAGTGGTAATATGTTTTTGTTGTTTTCTATATTCCCTGGTTATGCGTGATAAAGGAGGACCACATGCTCCCCGACACATATTTCATATTTCTCTACAATTTAGGGAAAAAAGAAAATGTTGGACGTTTTATGAAAACATGAGCATATCTCAAGGGTAGACAGCATAAGGCTGCTATGACTGCACAGTTGTATCTATGAAAATCTTTATCATATTTTATATCTAACTTCAGAAGAACGTCATTCATCAAGTAGTTTGGGGTCACCCCTCAACAAACAGTGGGCAGACAATAACCGAATGCTCCTTACATTTCCATCTCACTTATGTTTATGTGGCCAAACATTTGCCTTTATTGTTTACTTTTCATAAGGTAACTTATACTCGAACAAATGATACAATTCAACGTACATGTATGCCATATGTCAACAACAATTAAATTTCCGTCAGTAGACGTTAAAACATAGCACCACATCAGCTTCAGCCTAACCCCACACCCCTCCCTCTCCATCCCGGAAGTAAAACTGTCCCTGGGAAAAAGTTTTCTCAATCTATTTTTGTTTTGATTCATTAAAAACACAACAGTAAATGATACAAATGTGCCTTACCTGAGCTCGCTTTTCAAAGTCACGATAAAACACAGATGCAATGCCATATAAACGCCAGCACGAGCTATTTACCTCACAGAAATCGATATTCATGACGTAAAAATCGATCTATTGTGGCTGCAGGTCGGCATTCCGTGGGCGCAGCCATCTTGGATACTCTAGACATCCGGGCACCTGCAGGTCACGTGATACATACAATCGTCGGCCATAGTGGGTCAGTGAATCCTGATACGAGCTAGAAAATCTTTTTAATACCAGGTAAATGAACATTCTAAGCATGTTATTGGCCCAGAGGTCTGGTCTGAGATACATAGCTTGTAGAATTATCGTGTATTCGGGTGTGTTAGTTGTGATGTAGACGTTGGAAATAAGTCGACATCCGGTGAAATTTTTGTGCTATGTGGACGACTGAGAACCCGAGCGAGGCCATGCTTGCAGAAGCAGCCTGATTTATTACATATGGTGTCTACATTGGGGCTTACCACGGCTTCTTTCCTCTTCCAAACTCATCATTTTGTACACCTGCATGCTCTAAGAAACGGATGCATTGATATTAGTGCGTTGACGTTAGCGCATTTTTAAAGGTTTCGCGTGAAAAAAGTGAGTTGTACTTTGTCTTTGCACACCTCTGCTAGCGTAGTGGAGATGAGTAACACAATATATGATTCACTGATAGTACTTGAGTGCTAGGTGATCATAACTAGTAGGTGGATATTTGGTGATCACTTGTGATAAGAAGTGAAGTTGCACTGAATGTTACAAAGGTTGCATGCTCTGTTGATCTCATAAAGTGTCCAGGCATGAAGTTGAAGACTAGGAGATGATAGGAGTGTGAACTTTTTCATGATCAAGGAAAAAAAAAGGTTAAAATATCATTGCATACACCTATTTTGATGCACAGAGATCAAAATTTATAACAGATTTATAACAGATATTGATATGTACCTAGAATGTTTTTAACATCTAGTCTAACATACCCAACTATCTTTACTCTGTTGAATACCATTTTGCACTTTTGTAAACACATGCAAGTATAAATGCACAGAGATACTTATAAAATATCAAGGGAATTGGTTTGTTTTATGGGTTCCTGTCTCAAGTCACACACCAGTTTTCCCATCGACAGCACTGTGAATTACATCTGCTTGTCTACCAGATATGCTGACGAGTATCAAACACCCACTGAAGATTCCTCTTGAAAACTTACTGCATGGGAAATCACATGTGTGCTGAGTACTTTTGGGGCAAGTTCCATTCAATACGGCACTCTGGGTAGTAGTGTATTTTCTGGAAACATACTTCATTCATTAAACCACTTTGGGTTATAGTTTATTTACATGAAGGATACCTGCTTCTCACAGTCTGAGGTTCGTTAATTGTGTTAAATTAAATGGATGTATAATTATATGATATGATAGCATAACTCATAGATAGGCAGATGCATTTAAGACTGCCTATGGCAAAATAGTTGGCTTTTCTGCACTGAGCAATTAGAGCAGGCGGAGAAGAAAATTATTCTATATATCTGTAAAATTTAAGAGTAAGTTCCTGAAATATTCAAAAGATCTAAAACTAGGAGTGCAAGCATAATTTTTATGTCATAGTGTCATGTATGGAAAAGATACTTAATCTTTTATCACTGTGCCTTCATATCATAGCCAGCTAGTTGAGATTGATCTTAGATGCATTTTAAAGGTTCAACATATCTCTGCAGTGTATCATTAAGCTTTTTAAATCATTAACTGCACTTATAGGCATATGTTTGATTGTCCCCCGCACCCCCACCCCCATTCCAGTCTGTGTATATTCTCTGTTCTCAGTATTCTAGTGCGAGTGTTCCCTATTCCCTGGGTCTGACCCCCCCCCCCCCCCAATTGTGTTTTAGTTTCTGTACGTGTTTTCTGTGCCCAGAGTCTCTCTGTGTCAATAGTGAAGTGTTATACAATTAAATACAGTCCTGTACCTCCTGTTGTAAATCAACTATAAAGTAAAAATGTTACAATTACATGATCAGAACATCACCACTTGATCTTAACTATCAGAGAATATTGTAACTTTTAATAATTTACTTATTCAAATCCCAAATGTCATCCTTGGCTTAAAACAAATGTAAATGATAAAAGAGTATCTTAAGTTAGATGCAAAAAATTGTGTATAAAGAGCCAGTTTAAGCATCAAAATATTGGTTTAGTATATTGCAGCTGTTATTTGGTATATGTAGCTGTTTGTCCCTTAAAATTCAAGATCTGTTTATAGGAATGTGTGTCACACAAATCCCAGATATATGTGGGTATTTTTCATCAAATTTTGCAAGATTTTAATTACTAAAGAAGTATCTTTTAGTGACTCCTATTGTCTGTATCCATGATTTTCAATCATTTTCTATGAGTCATAATAGTTTTAACTCTGACCTCAAGTTCAAAAGAAATGTTCATTGTATCTTCATTTTTCATTTATCTACAACTTTATATAATTTATTGGTCATGCGTCTCTAACTTGTTGAAGTTTATTGAGGAGGTGACGAGGAAGGACTGCCACCTTTGGAGCACAAGTCTCTTAAATTTGTTTGAAAACGGTTCACCTAGACCTACTTTTTAAGGTCAGGTCATCAAGGTCATGCATGCCATCTTAACAAAATTTTCAGAATTAAATCTAAGAAGGAACAATTGAGCTGGATCACCAGTAGATTGTAGATAGTTTTCTTGTAGTAAGCAGATGTGTTGCCATGGAAACCATATATGATCTCTCTTATTTTATTGGCAGAATGTCAAGAGTGACAGGGAGATTATTAGCACCCACAACACAATAAATTCCAAAGCGAGTTCTAGGAAGTTACCTGTATGTTACCTGTAAGTTATGCTGAGTGGGGTTAAAGCAGATAAAGACAAGATAAATGGTGGATCAGTTACTACTGAGAGGCCAGCAACCTGGTGAAGTACAGCTGACTGACTTCATAGCAGTAACTTGATGTGTGAGAGTGTAGGGCACCTGACTTGTATGTGATATGGTACTGCTATACACCTGTTTAAGCCCCCCTGGACGGTGTCCCTTAGCATGGCCTCGTTAGAGAGAAAAAAACACATGCTGCAACTGGTCAGTCATTGAGCATCCATTCTGCAACCATTGTTTGCGCTACCTTTTTACGACCACACTGATGCCAGTTTCATGGTCCCATAAAGTTGGCTGCAAGGACGCCGTCCACTGTAAAGGGGGTTTTTAGCAGAAACGTGGCTGCAGGTAGATGTGATTTGGTTAGGTAAGCAGTATGTAGATATATTTGACAATTCAGCTCACACTGATCTGCTAGTAGTAACCTGCATTGCTGGTTCATTATACAGCTAGGATAGTTGATGTGTAGGATAACCAGTTGATGTGGAAGATAAAGGCTAATTTATTATGAGAGTCAAGTGAGAAACGTACTGAGTTTTTGTCTCTTGGCTTAAATTGGACTGTTGATGAACATTTGCGAAATTCTTGTTACTGCAATAACTAGAAAAAACTCTTTGTGGTCACTCATTGGACCAAAATGCTGGCCGAGGTAAAAAAGCTGTGATCAATTTCTTTCTTACATTTTTATATTATTTTAAAAAGGTAGATTTATTTTGAATTTTTTTATTCTATTTCATAATCCATTCACTGAAAACTGAATATGGGAAGGTATCTTTCCTTCAAATGCTTTGGTGTGTGGACAAGTACAATTAGAGCCTAGTTATCAAGAACACAAACTAAAAGCTGTATTAATTGTCTAGAGAATAGTGTTGATGTTAAGTTGTCTAGAGAATCATGTTGACGTTTAGTTGAATACAGTTTGTTTTTGTGCAGACATGCAGAATGAGGAGAAGCATATTACGCCAGACTGGATAGCAATAGCAGCCTCTCGCAGCATTGTTAATAACCTGGTGTATAAAATAGGGACCAGTTAGTGAGTAAAAAAAAAGGCAACATAAAGATTGAAATGTTATTTGATTAGACTTATTGTACAGTATTCAGAATTGACTTTGGTGCACCATATCAGTTTGCAAGGGGTATCCTTGCCACTGGCCATTGATGTACGTGTGGTCACTTGCTGACCGCTGTCCAGTGTCCTGGTCCTAAGTTTGGACCATATATATCCACATGTGCTGAACACAGATGCACAACTCAATCACTGCATGCTTGTCTATGGGCACAGTTTATTTTAAACTATATTACACTTCACTCTTTAAATAATTCACCATGCTCTGTTATAATTATTCTAATAGATTGGATTGCCATAGCATATGAATTATTTTAATGAGTTGATTTACCTCTTGCCTTACAGAGGAAGTATATAATTACTTTCCAGATTGTAATATACATGATACTAGTGAATATATTGTGATTAACATCTTTATCATGCTTGGGCCAGTGGTTGTTATGTAGTGATGTCTGATGACTTCAGTGGCATGCTGTATATATTTGTGATCAGGAGAAGAGAAATACAGTGGTAGAATAAAGTACATAATTAAGACCAATATTTTTCATTTGGATTGTGGAATGTCTTAGCAGTTTGTTAGTTTCAAAGCAGAAAGTTTTTTTTTTCTAAAACTAAACGGAATTTGATGTAAAGTTTCTTGGTGAATTGTGTATATTTCATATAAAATTGCACATTGACTGAGGGCTGCAGGTCTCTGCTAACTGTTAACGTTACCTGTGGGCTTGAAATGCAGGCAAATTTTGAAAGTTGGCATGATGCAATTAATGTTATCATTTGCATTTTTTTTTTACACACACATTTGCACATAAACTGCTGGCAGCAGAAAGGCTTTTATTTTCTGTGAACAGTTGAACAAATACATAATCCAAGTTATGAAGTCGTTTATTATTAACACGCATATTGTTTTTTCAAAAGTGCTTCATTTTGTCAAATTTGTTAACCTTTTTCTCTTCTCTGTCTAGACAGGTGCTTAATACACATTTTTATGAGATATGGTAAATGTATATCACAGGGAAATTTAACAACTGGTTGGAAAGTTATTTTAGATGGAGAGGTTTTTATTTGCTGCTTTACTCTCTGTTACCATCTGTTAATACAGGAATTTTCTTTCCAGGGTGCATTTAAAACCCTTTGGCCATTAACTTAATAGTTGTAGAATGCTTTAACAAGGGAGCAAAAGTTTTATGCAATATTTATTAATGTGTGCTTATTTTTTATTTCTTCCAGATCATATTTGAGAATGGCAGATACATTGAAATTTGGTCCAGAATGGTAAGTTACCCTCCACAGACTATGGCCTTTTTCTACTTGTCCTCTTAGAGTCTTAAGTTTGCTACTTGTCACCCAATAACTTGTCAACCAGCCAGGTAAAGGAGTCTTATTAAACCACTGTCACAAAAACTCTAGACTGTCTCAATTTTACACTGGATGGCGTCCTTTCTGCGTCCCATGGTATGGCCCTGTTTGAGAGTAAAAAAAATATCTTTACGTGCTGACAACTGGCCTATCGTTGAGCATTCATTCTGCAAGCAAAATGATGCTTGTGCTTCCTTTCTTCGACCACAGCGATGCCAGTTTCATGTTCACACTAAGGACACAGAAAGGACGCCGTCCAGTGTAAGCCGTCCAGTGTAAAGGGGTTTTAAGTAAATTATTAGTACTAGTCTTAAAAAGCAATCAGTCAGCTTGAACAAGAAGCATGCTTTCTGACCAGTGATAATGTGTCTGTCCCCAGGCTGCGTGCCCTGTCTGACGGTAACAGTGTGACCACGCCACCCCCCTCGCCCAGCTACCCCAAGTACAAGCTAGCAGACTACCGGTATGGGCGGGAAGAGTTCCTCGCCTTGTTCCAACCAGAGTACGAGATACCAGAGGAGCTGCTCCAATACCCCTCCATACTGGTGGAGAAATCTCAGAAACCCATGGCGCTTATACCACTCACAGAGGAAGAAAATGTAAGTGTGTAGTCTTCTCTCTGAGGAGGAAAAAAGTGAAAGAGGGTTTATTTCTAAAAAAATTGTAAAATACGCCCAGTTTGCTGATTCCACTTTGAAGAGTTATCAGGTGATAATTGTGAATCCATCTTCCTTGCTGATCGCTTAAAGGTTGTCTTAAGAACTAACTGTATTTTGTGGCTGAAGCAATAGTAGACGGCTGTTGTAAGCCTCTCTTTTGTCAGGTTCACAAACCTTCATCCCTGCAAGGATTCTTAGTTCCTGGGTTTAGTTTTCATTTGTTGAGTTTTTCACGACCTGCATCTTTGAGGTCTGCTCTGTATTTCCTGTTTGTAACTAAAATTTACCATGTTGTTCTTTTCCAGCGCATCATGTCCCAGTCAGTGAACAGTCTAGCGGTGCTGCGTCTGATGGGGAGGGGCGGCGGTGGCGTCTCTGGTGGTCCAGGAGGACCGTCCATGAGAGGTGGACGAGGAGGCTTTGTGGAAAGAGGCCGAGGTCGTGGTCGAGGAAGGGGTGATGGCTACTACTCCAGAGGACCATATGAGGAGGGGGAAGGCGGCCTGGGCAGGGGGAGGCTGCACAGTAGGAGTGACAGCTGGGACGAAGGGTGCGTATTTGCTTACCACATTCTACTATAAATATAAATACTATCTTGAAATAGAAATTGAGATGGATCTTGATTTAGGTAAAAGTACTCAGCATCAGTTGCTGGTTCCATGGGCCTACAGAAGACATGCTGACTGATTTGATTAAAAAATTTATAAATGTCCAAACGTTTTGCTATTTTACTGTTTGTGAATTGACCTGAATTTGTCTTGCTTTACATTAGAAGCAGAGATCCGAGACCTAGATTTGAGCGAGGGTTTTCAGCGCGGGGAGCATATGAAGAAGGTGAACAGATATCTCCCAGGAGAGATTTCTCGCGCTCTATGAGCAGTGATAACTGGCGGGAAGCTAAGAACATAGCTGAGGAGGAGGGGGAGGGTGGAGACTGGAGAATGGCCAGGTCTAAGGACAGATGGGGTTAGTATACTTCACTTTTGTGATTATAGAGAAAATGGCGGGTTGAGGCACTTCTTGGTCTTCCAGAAGAAGGGTCAGATTTTCAAGTTTACATTGACGGGTATATTTTTTTTTCTGTGGGAAGTCAGTCAGAAATAGATAAGGGATCAACAAAGATAATTTGGAAACTTTCAGAAAATATCTCTGGATCCGCCCCTGGAAATTGCAGTCACATTACAAATGGTGCTTCTTTGGGAAGAGCAATAACATGTCAAAATACAATTTCTTCACATTCTTTTTTCATGGACTTCTGGTTTTGATTTGCAAGTATGTTTTATTTCATTCACTTCTGACTTGTAGTTAGAGATATAAATATAAAGCAAACTCTATGTATTCTTCCCCATGATCAGGGACCCGTGGCGGCTGGCGTGGAGGAGAGTACGACTATGACAGAGCAGAGAGGAACGACAGGGGTTTCTTCAGACAGAACAGTTACGGTGACAGGCCCTATTACAACCGCCAGAGGAGTGCCAGTGAGTCTTGGGGAGATGAGGAGGGTAAGTTGAGGAATTTATTCAGGCAGGTCTTCTTACTGGTGTCAGAGGAGTGCCAGTGAGTCTTGGGGAGATGAGGAGGGTAAGTTGAGAAATATATTGAGATGGTTGTTATCACTATTGTCAGAGAATTGTCAGTAACTCTTGGGGAGAGAAGGAAAGCAAACAATTCTGCTGGCTGACAATATTATAGCCGTCAGTGTTGAGGCAAGAGTGTATATAGCGACAGTTACAGATATGCCAGTCATCTTTTTTAAGATGAGTTGGGATGAAGAGAATTGATGTTTGATTTTGTATATGAAATGCCAACAAATCTTGTGGAGTTAGAGAAAGAGTTGACAGATTTAGAGTTGTGTGTTTGGCATCTTTCTATACATATATCCTGTCTTCCTTACAGATGTCCCAGAGTGGGCTGCAGATGTAGAAGAAGATATCGGGACGTTTGATGCCAGCGGTGCTTTTGTGTCATTGAAGGTAATAGTTTTCTCAGAAACCGAGAGGCGCGTCTCTCCAATGTGCATCTTTAGATCTAGTTCAGTGAGTATAAACAGAAGCAGAAAATAAACATTGATGCAAATATGAATGGTTAACTTATATGCAGTAAGCTAAGGGCCAGACAGTACGGAGAGGATGTTTTATTGCAGGAGGCGGAGGATCAGAAGAAGGCCATGAAGAAAGGAGAGAAGTTGGGAGATGGGGAGAAGACCAACGGGGAGGTGAAGGTGTTCAGTGGAAAGGTAGAGACGTCGGATACAGAGGTAAGTTTTTTTTTATCTAAACTATGTAGAATAAGACTGTTCTAAGATATCTATATGTTATGATTGTAGAAAAAAAAAAATTGTAAGTAAAAGATTAGTTTGATTCCAGTCAGGGAAAGATTGTGAAAAGTGAAAGGATGTTTGGCCGCAATGAAGTACAATGTTTATCCCATGTAAACACTTTGGTTTATGTGCTGGCATTTCTTGTGAACATTTTAGAATAATAAAGGTGCCAAAATGGAGAGTAGTGAGGAAACAAAAGTTAACTCCACAAAAGAGAAAAACAATAACAATAAACAAGAGCTTAAAGCAGACACTAATGATGCAGAAAAAAGAGAGACCTCAAAAAGGCCAGAAAATAATTCACAACCAGAAAGCAATAACAAGGTTGCCAGCCAAATCAATGTTGCCAATAAGACACAGCCATTGAAGAAGGGAGGAAAAGACTCTGCTAATGCCCAGGAAGTGGATATTGATAAAACTAACAAGGCCCCTGAACCTGTTTTAACACCTTCTGATTCTCTTCCTGTGGCGATGTCTGTAACCAAGGCAACAGAATCAGGAGTGGAGGGCAAACAGAAGGTTAACGGGGAGACCAGTGTGGTTGTCACTGCCAAAGCTGAGGACCTGGTGGAGCCATCTGGTGGCGATGTGAGTGAAGAGCGACAGAATGATCTCCATGACTTCCAACACTTAGAGGCAGCAGCGGAGAGTTTGGTGGCTACGTGGACAGCAGAGGTGAGGATGAGGGTGGAAGTTGGTGGGGAGGGGGAGTTTCTGGAGATGAAGGAGGGGTAATACCCCAATATGATATGTAGTTGCTCCCTTAAATCTTTTTGCACCTTTTCCTTTCAGTTTACTTTTAAAAGAATTGGAATGAAGTGCCATTTTTACTTTTGTGCTTGGAATATTATAAACAAGAACTCAAAGCTAATCAAAGAGGAGAATAGACTGATTTCTTGAGGGACGAAGAAGTAAAAGAAGAATAGATAATGTATAATACAAGCATTGAGTCCTGTTCAGTGCAGGAAATGGTGTGTAATAAAACGTCTGTACATGTGTGTGTGTTCACCTTCAGGAGGATGCCAAAACCCACAGTAAGGCAGCAGTGGACAGTGGTGGTCTTCCCATTGACCATGAGGATGCCAAGAAGTGGTTTTACCGTGACCCCCAGGGGGAGGTGCAGGGTCCGTTTGAGAACTCTGAGATGGCGGAGTGGTTCAGCGCGGGCTACTTCACCATGAATCTACTGGTCAAACGCGGCTGTGACGAGAGGTTTTATCCGCTGGGAGAGCTGATCAAGAGATGGGGGCGTGTGCCTTTCCTGACAGGGCCCTCCCCACCACCCCTGCTGCACTCGGCCTCCCCCACCCCAGAGGGTCAGGTACAGCCACTGCCACAACCCACACAGCAAGAACAGATAAAGATGCAACAGCTACTGTTACAACAACATATGATGCAGCAACAGCATATCATGAGGTGAGTACCCTACAGTAGGAACAATGTATGGTAGGGTTTATATTGTCTTTGGGTAGACCTTTACGTGTAATCTGTTTATGTGTAATCTGCTGTCCACACGACTAGTAGAAAACGCAGTGTGTGCTGACAGTGGCAGTGATTATCGACTTGGCAAAAGAACAGTTTTGGTGTTAACTTTTTGGGGATATTTATTTTATATGATTGTGGTTGTAATTTGAAATAATATTATCTATTAATTGGAAGAATGCTAATGAATCTATTTAAATGAGTATAACGAATACTTAGAACAACAACAACTTTTATCATTATTATGTTTTGTAGACAAATCCAACTCCAACAGATAATCCAAACTCTGCAGCAGCAAGAAGCCTTTGCCAAGCTGTCTCCCGCAGAGCTGCAAGCGCTGGCCATGCAACTATTGTTAAAACAACAGCAACAACAGCAGCTGCAGCTGAACCAACTGTCACAGCAGAAAGACATGTAAGTTTAACTCTGGTTGTCTGAGAATTCTGAAGCCTGGCTCAACCCAGGGGGTGATGTTGACCTGTATGCTTTTGTTTTGTGCATTAAAGTTGACTCCTGGAGGGAACTGCATAGATTACATTCTCATGAATGTACTTTTGCTTCATGAAACGTTTGTACAGATACTCTGATCTGCTGTTGGCAATATTAAGCATGAATTGGTTTGCTTGGTTTTGAATATTGGCATGGACTTTTTTTGATCATAGTTTACTGGTGTTCAGGCATTGCTGCCTTTGTGCCACAAGCAGTTTTCTATTTCAAAACATTGGTGTAAGAGGAAAAGTGTGTGGCTGGAAGTATGAGAGAAAGAATTTTTTTGCTGGGATCTTGCGGACTTCACGGTAATTAGGCCTTGATGTCTGCTCATGTTGTAGTTATAAAATAGCCAATCAGTAAGCTGCTTTGAAACTGGTTGGCATGGTGACAGGTCCACTGCAGCCAATCAGTGTTGATTTCTGTCCTGCAGGCAACTCCAGCTCCAGCAGATCATGCTGCAGCTGCAGCAGCAGGAGTTTTTCACCAAGTTGAATCCTCAGCAGCAGCAGGCGCTGGCTATGCAGGTCTTGGTGAAACAACAACAACAACAGCAGCAGCAGCAGCAGCAGCAAGAACAGCTTAAACATCAACAACAACAACAATCTCATCAACAGCAGCAACAGGCTGACAATCAGGCTGATATGTTAGTGATTATTTTACTGTGATTGATTACTAATTATGTCTTGGTTTTGCGTTCTGTGTGTTGATCTTCTTTTAACTAATATTGAGACTGTATATTTTTTGATATTTTTATTCTGTCTTGTGGGTGTGTGAGTGCTAGGTGAACAGTTTCAAGTTCTATTTAGATACTTGTGATGAGTTCATTTTCTTGCATGATGATTGATCTTGGGTAGTTTTTTTCTTAGAAATGTTTAAAAAGGTCAAAGAATTGATTAAGAAGAAATAACTTCTTCATAGTGTGGTAGCAATTTTTTACCTGCATGGTTAGCGTACAATAGTCATCTAGTCTAGCATGTTTTTGCTTAGAAAAGTCAGTCATTCTGGTGAATAGATTATCTACAGTTTAAGCAGAAATGAAATAGATAAATTAAATAGTTACATTAAGGTACATGCAGAATGTCAACTGTTGCTTAGTTTCCTGTCTCTGTCTCTCTGCAGACAAGTCCAGTTACAGCATATAGTTCAGAGCCTACAGCAGCAGGAAGCCTACAGCAAGCTGACACCACAGCAGTTACAGGGTCTGGCTCTACAATTACTGCTTAAACAACAAGTTCTGCAGCAACAACAACAGAAGTTATCTCCAAGGTATTATATCAGTGTCTGCCACCTTTATCAACATTTATCAAATTTGCCATTTACATTGGTCTGCGTCATCAGTACCTTTGGCTGTGTCAGAGAAAATGGCATCCTACGCCCAAGTAACACTGTGAACATTGTGATACAGATTGTTTTGTCAGTCATTGTTCCCTGTATTGTGTGTCACTGCTTTGATAGCTGACCAAACTCATTTCCACTGAAAACATTGCGATATGTTTCATTTCATCAAACACTGCACCCTGTCATACTGCTGTGATAGCTCACCTAACATTTATTTCAGATCTGTTGCTGAAGGCGCAGGCAGCCATCCACCATCAAGCAGGAGCGTCTCCAGCCCTCCCAACACTCTGCAGCACACATTTCAGCGCTCCATGTCGCAGCCGGGAGATGAGGACAGCTCTTCAGTCTGGGGAGGGTCAAATGTGTCAAATTCGGGTAAATATTGGGTATATTATAATAAATACGGGATATTTTTGAAAAAGTCAAGGTGGAGAATAACTATTTGCTATATATTCTGAATATGCAGTCACAATGTCTCTTTATTATCAGTTGTACATTGGTAAATAGTATGGGGTGAGGAGAGAGTGTTAATTGTCACCATGCTTTGATTTAGGCACCCCCTCGTGGCCAGCAGGTGGCAGTAGTGTTTGGGACATAGATCCGCCACAGGACCAACCATCCATTGAAGAACTTCAGAGACAGGAACAAGAAAGGGTAAGCTTACAATCTTCTGAAATTTTAAGCATCAAAACACTTTCTGTAATGTGACCCATAGAAAAAAAAGTTCTGAGATGAACATTTTGCTGGAACATCTACTCTAGGAATGGTATTTGCTTACAAACAAACAACACTATTTGGAGCCTACTCCCCTCATGTTCTAGGCAGGCGGGGTTCAGGGGGGGGGGTGAGAAAGAAAAAAAAGATCCAGCCCAAGCCAAGCTTGACACATTGTTTATTACAAGGTTTTCATCTCACTATGGATGTCTAGTTTCTACTAACCTCCTTGTAACTTTCTTCTAAGGAGAAGGAGGCCCAACTCCAGAGACAACAAGAAGAGGAGCGTCAGCGCCAGGAGGAGGCGGCACGCCAGCAGGCGGAGGCCATGAGACAGGAAGAGGCGCGACGCCAGGAAGAGGCTCGCAGGCAAGAGGAGCTGAAGAGGCAGGAGGAGGCACGGAGGCTGGAAGAGCTGAGGCAGCAGGAAGAACTGAGGATTCAAGAAGAGGCGAGGAGGAAGGAGGAAGAGAGACAGCTCGAATTAAAAGTAAGGGTGATTTGACTCTTGAAACCATTGCAAATAGTAAGGTCAGGAAGTATGAACAGAAATATTTAATTGGAAAGATCCTGAATTGAATAGTATAAAACACATTGACAGATGATGGTTGCTTGTAAGTCACATACAGAATTAGTATAAAGTGAAATACTTTTATTTTGAATTTAAGTTGTATGTTGGTAGTAATGTAACAATGCCAGCAGAGAGAGATATTTTCATCAACCTCCTGCCCTGTGTACCACTGTCTGAAAATACTACATCAAAATAAACAGCCCCCTGTCAGGTATTCATATGCTTGAAAATGAAAATCTTCATGTTTTCATCTCCAGAGGCAGCAAGAAGAGTTACGACAGAAGCAGGAAGAGGAAGAAAGGAGGAAACAGGAGTTACAGCGACAGAAAGAACAGAAGGAGTTTGAATTGGAGAGACAGAGGCAGTTTGAGATACAGAGGAGACAGGTACGTGAATCCCAACAGTTTCTCTAAAAAAGTAATTAAAGCTAATCTGCAAAGTCTTCAGATTTTTCTTAAACAATGAAAAGGATGGCATAATAATGCCATACAAATGGTATATCATTGTATGTACATGCATCTGTTACAGTATTTTATGTACTTCATCTACAGGAGGTTCAGAGACAGCAGGAGTATCAGCGTCAGCAGCAGGCTCAGCAGGAAGCATTGAGGAGACTGCAGCAGCAACAACAGGAACAGCTGGCCAACATCCAGGTGAGGCATTTCAAATATGAATATATAGATTTAAATACCTTTCCATACGTGATGCAGCAAATAAGAAGTCGGATTTTAAAAAAGTGATGTGATATCCAATAATCAAGAGAAGGGATGGAAGAAGTCAGCTTATCTGCTTTGTTATTCTGAAATTAGACTCCACTACTTTAAAATAAGATACTTACATGTTATTGTACAGGTGACTGTCTATTAGCTGCATCTTTTGGTGATACATTAGATAACTTCTACTGAATAGATACATCATAGACCACCATTTCCCATGTCTTGACTTGTTGTTTCAGTTACCTACCACTGCTAACTGGGCCGCCAGTGCTCCCTCTGCTAACACTCAGAATAATTCCCTGTCGCTGGCTGAAATACAAAAAATTCAGGAGGAGAAGGAGATGGAGGAGGTAAATCAGACATGCTGAAACTGTCGGTCCGATTGGTCATGACCGGGAAAATTTGTCTGGACCGGTAAAAAATTTGACTTGTTCGGTCCAAAGGACCGACAAGAGTTTTAAGAACCACAATTTTGAATTTGCAGTCATCATTCGACATACTTCACTAATGAAATTATATAAAACCCAAAGCATTTTTCCCCTTCATTTCAAACCTATCACATTCACAAACAAAGTAAGCTACCTAATCGTACTGGTAGTATCTGTCTCAAACGAATAGGGTGATTTTCGGTCCGACAAAAAGCCATTCGGTCCGGCAAATTTTTCATTACTGCCGGTCCAAATGTCCGGCCTTTCTGAAAAGTTTTCAGCATGTCTGTAAATACAGGAAAATAAGATAAAAATGCTTTGAATGCTATAAAATCTGTATTATTATTATAGACTGGACAGGTCAGTCTGATTGACAGGTTAGATGATCATAGCCTCTGGAAAGTGAGCTGCAAGCCTGCAGTTTCCAAGATCGTCTTTATAAATTGAATTGCACATGTGTTTGTATCAAAACAAAAGCTAAGAGATTTTTTCTTAGGAAACTGAGTAAAGGAGGCCTTTTCCTCACGTAATACATTAGGTGTTCTTGGTCTGTGCTAAGTATCTATTGTAATTCCAGCATCAGCGCCAGGCAGAGCTCCACAGGCAGCAGATGCAGGCCATTCACGCCCAGCAGCAACAGCAGAAGTCCTGGGGCCCGCAGCCAACTGGACGCCCAGTGACCGCCAAGTCTCTCCTAGAGATACAACAGGAACAGGAGCAACAGCTGCAGAAAGATAAGAAGAAGAACAGGCAGCAGCAGCAACAGAAGGTAATGTCACTGTTTACAACAGAGGGTAATGTCACTGTTTTCAACAGAGGGTAATGACACTGTTTACAACAGAGGGTAATGTCACTCACTGTTTAAAACAGAGGGTAATGGTACAGTTTATAACAGAGGGTTATGTCCCTGTCCACAACAGAGGGTAATGTCACTGTCCTCAACTAAGGGTAATGTCACTGTGTGTAACTTAGGGTAATGGTACTTTTGACAACAGTGGGTTATGTCACTGTCAGGAGCTGGGTCTTCAAAGGATGTGGTATCTTTGAAAGATGTGAACTTTGTCAACTAAATTTGAAATGGCCTGTCTCTTAGCTTTGGATTTTTTTTTTTTTTAATTTATTTGCGTAGCATGATTAGAAATGTACAGATCAGATGTATAGATGATAAAAGTAAACATGTGCCAACATTTATCATGCCAAGTTATATATGTACTCAGTTGACCTGTATCTGTTCTCTGGTCTCCAGCAGTCCACCAGTATTCCCCTGGCTACTGCAGCTGTGTGGGGCAGTACCCCAACCTCATCACACAACAGTTATCATGATAAGTTATATGTTATATGTTCTCTGGTCTCCAGCAGTCCTCCAGTATTCCCCTGGCTACTGCAGCTGTGTGGGGCAGTACCCCAACCTCGTCACACTGGGCGTCAGAGGGAGCCTGGGGAAACCAGAAAGGAATGGGCTTCTGGGACGACGCCATGGCTGCACCCAGCAATAAAAAAACTTCCAATAATACCAAGTAGGTGGTCAGATAGAGGACTTAATGAACTGATGCATTTTACGGGTTTGAAACTTGGATGTACCAAGATGCATAAGATTTTCTCATGTGCATTAGACAAAAAAATTGCCATTCAGATCAGTTGCAGCAAGCTGTGTCCCAGTTTACATAGAAGATAATTTAATATTTCAATGTGGAGTCAATATTTTATCCAAAAGTTTTCAAATGTTGGTAATATATATGTGTTGCTGAAATATGTTTCTTGTTAATGAAAAAAGCTCCCCCAAAAGCTCCATTCTTGAAATTTACCATTAAAACAATAACACTATGGGTAGAATGAATTATGCCAGATGTTCTTTGTTGTGATATTGATGGTGTGCCTTGTTTCCATTGCAGCAATGCTTTCCCTGTCCTGGGAGGCGGGGGAGGACACAGCGCTGCCACTGGTGCTGCAGGAACGCACAAGAAGTCCAGCTCCAGAGCTAAGAAGGACGAGGTGAGCTACGTGTGTTGGTAACAAAGACAGCAGATGAGGATATTTCTTACTGTGATGAATGTGATGAGATGAGAATGTTACTTTGTATTTTGTTTGTTAATATACTTTCTTTTCTGGAAGAAGGGGATACTTCAGGAGCTTAATTAGGGGTGAATGTGCCTATTGTGTGACCCCCCCTCCCCCCAACAGCCATTGTTTAAATGTAATAGAATATGCTCAAAGTCCTCAGATGTAGCCATTTTCTATCTAATGTACCAAAGTCTAAATTCTTTAACCGTTTGTGTTGTAGGAAGCTGTACAGAGATTATTCCAAGCTTCAAGGAAGCCAGCTGATGAGTTTACCCAGTGGTGTACAGGGGTACTAGAAAATATGCACACTTCAGTTGATAGTAAGTACAGGGGTGCTGAAAAATGTGTACATTTGTTTGTGAACAATGACAATGGTAATTCTATGAGCACACCTCTTTGAAGTCTAAGATAGTAGAAAAGGAAAGTGAAAACTTGGGTGTTGTGCAGAGATGAAATGAGGTCAAACTGTTCCACTGTTTTCCTGGCATATGACAACCTTGCGGTCACTCTCTCAGATAAGAGGGAGAGCACAACCAGTAATGTGGTGCTGTAATCACTGTCAGCCATAGCAGCATATATGAATATTACATTAGAAGTTTAAAAACAAAAAGGGTTCCAAGTTTGATTAAAGGTAGCTTAATAATATGAATTTTTAGCTCTTTAAAAATAATATAAGTTACCCAGAATATTTTTGACATTGTTTAATTGTGATGACCACTCCCTTTCAGTTCCCACATTTGTGACGTTCATGCAAGATGTGGAGTCTCCTTACGAGGTAGGTATTTCTAGGCAAGCTGTCTAATATATGAAGTTTAATGAGTGAGTTAAATGCTGACTGGATTACTGAACAGTAGTGCTGATACATTGAGCAGAACTGTTGGTTAAAGTAGTAATCATTTGAGGACTAAATATTTTCCAAGGTTTCTCTTTCCTAAAAGAATTGTCATTGCACAGTGTGTTGAAGTGTGTAGTAGAGATTCACTATGTCATGTGGTTGTATTGTAATTGCTAACCTCAGTTCCACCAAATTTTACTTAGATGAGGGGCGTTAGCCTTGAAATTTTTATACAATTTCAATTTCTATTCTCCAGGTTCATGATTACATTAAGTCTTACTTTGGAGACAACCAGGAATCGAGGAATTTTGCAAAAGAATTCTTGGAGCGCAGAAGCAAGTACAGAAATCAAAATAAACCACAGCAGCCAGAGGTAAGCAGTACCCTCTCTCTCCGTGTTGTATTTCTACTTGTAAAAATAGTTTTAAATGTGTAGCATGTTACTGTTATTGTTTTGTCTTATTAATCAGTCTTTCACAACAGATTCTGCTGCCTGGCAGTTTCATTGTCTTTCCTTATTTCTACCAGTTGTGGCCATTGTCAGAAATTTATCATCATCATCTTCACCATGTTCATCATCATCAAAATAAAGGCACATGATTTGGTATCCCTGCTGTCATTATAAGCAGGTTGTGATATTTACCAGTCCCATACTAATATGATAGTTTTCACTCCTAGACTTAGTGTAGGCCTGGGACAGTGGAGGGTTAAATGTTGCATGAAGGTGTGTCATGTCTTGTTTTACATTTGGTGTCAGAAGTATTAATAATGTGATACATGGCGTTTGTCTTAAAGTTCTGTAGATTATTATGTAGTCATCCTCTCCTTCCTTAGTGAATCTTTTTCTCTGGGGACCATATCTGGCAACTGGTCAGTGTTCAAGAGCAGAACTCACTGTCTTGATGTTATTCATTCTGATGCTCTCTCCTTCCCTCATTTTAGTGACCCACCCTTGTTTTTATGGCACCCCTTCACTGTGTGTGTGTGTTTTGGGGGGGGGGGGGGGGG
>NW_019775920.1:47314-60666 GCF_001039355.2 Lingula anatina | reverse complement strand
ATTTCAAGCAAAAAGTGAAACTTAAGACACAGCTGTTGTTTTTTGTCATTTTAGAGAATTATGAATGTAAGTGTCTTATGAAACATTTTACAGTTTTGTATATCCATCTCCTTCTAGATGTTTATATATCTATTTCTATAAAGAGTTTCTGCTGGACTTACAACATTTGTTGTGTCCCTGAGTGGCCGGAGCCATGTTAGACACCCTTTGTCTGTCTACGTTTTCACTGGCAAGAAGACATTCTTACTGGCTATAGTCAATCATTTGAGACAGCATCTTTGTTATGGGTTTTTAAGCTAATGAGTTATCTTTTTTTGTGAGATTATATGGATTATCGTAAGAAAAAATTTTGTATTTGATATAATTGGAAATGTGGATGATGTAGACATGCATTGACCGCCCTGAAGTCCAAATGCGCCTAAGATTTTGTTTGTTGCCAAGGAGAGTTTGGGGTGTATTAGTCACCATCGCTGCTGGTTCTAGTGCAGTGTATGCCCCCAGTACTTCAGATTCCTCCTTGTTTGATTCTATGCTTTCATTCTGTTTCATTGCTTTTAGATCTTTCCATTTCTGACACTAGATTTTAGATTAAAATCTTTTCTGTTGATTGCTTGCTTTTATTTATTCCCTTCTGCCCTCAAAACTTCCTTTTGTTATGCTTTCTGTCCCTCGCCCCTACCTCCATACTGCCCAGTGCTTTCTCCAGTTAATCTAGTGTGCTACTTCCAGCCTGACTACTGGTGGCTGACACAGCAATGCTTCCCCAGACATTTCATATACTGACTGCTGCTAGAAACAACATGCTACAGGGGGTAAGATAATGCTGCCCCACCCCCATCACACTCCTACCCCACCCCCTACCCACTGGTCCTTTGCACTGGGGGAGGCAGGATTGCTACAGTCTAAGGAGCTAGAACATGAACACTGAGAAGTTGTCCACGGCCATGTGTGTTGCAATGATAGTGATGTTATATTGTTGTAATGTCATGGGTATGGTTGTAATGTCATGGTATGGTTGTAATGTCTTGTTGTCTTGTTACAATGTGATGTTCATGACATGCTATGATGATCATGTTATGTGATGGTGTGGTGTTCATGTTATAGTGTAATGACTGTAGCAAGTAAAGATCTGCTCTCCTCTGTGTTCTGCATGTCAAACCATGTCAAACCATCTCCCACTGCATGCTGTTGCTCCATGTTTGGAATAATTCACCAGCTTCACAGCCTGCTCTTCTGTTGTGGAGCCAGTACAATGACAGGATGGCACCTGCATCCAGTTGAGGAAAAACCAGGAGTTTACCTTTGTTTGTGTTCTTTCTGTTGTTTGCATGTGATGGTGATGGCTTCGTAGTCCTACTGCACTGTTTGTTGAGGTAGCATGTTCCACATTTACACACACGCACGCACACACATACACACACACACACTCACTGTCCTTGTTGAAAGTGTTTCCACACTTACAGTGGGTGGCATAAACAACTACAGGGTCAGCTAACGGTGGTGATTATGTACAGACACAGATGTGTCTGTACATATTGCCATCACCTGCGTCTGTCGTCGCCGTCGCCGTCGCCGTCGCCGATCATGTCGCCGTGCACTTTCAGCGTTAACACCATAAGTGGAAGACAGTTTTACTTGTTGGCGTTATANTTACACACACGCACGCACACACATACACACACACACACTCACTGTCCTTGTTGAAAGTGTTTCCACACTTACAGTGGGTGGCATAAACAACTACAGGGTCAGCTAACGGTGGTGATTTTACACTTCTCATTGATGGGGTCCATATTAAAAGATTTGTCTCCCTTTATATTAAGATCCTATAATTATGATCAAATATATACCAAGTCATTTGTCTATATATAAGCCCCATTTCCAGGCTGGGAATACACGGTACTGGTAGCCACACATACATGGTGTGCATGGTGTTGTACCACCAGTGTAAAACTGAAAGTGACTTAGATTTAAGGCATTGAATTCTTTGTTTTTAAATAAATCAGATCTGGTAGAATCCTTTATTGTGGCACTGAAATTCACAGTGTTGCTGGTGGTACAACTTTGGGAGACAGCTCACTCCTCTACGTTAGAAGAAATTATCCAAAACCTCACACACCATAACCAAACACTCCTGGTGTCTTAATCAACAAGAAGCGATGATTTTTTTTAATAAATAGAAAAAAATAAGTGGCTAGATATTAACATAGTGTAAATTCTTTTCATTATCTTTGTTGTTTAAATATTGGTTGGGAGAAAAAAAGTGCTATTTTTGCTTTTAATCTGTAGACTGAAAGTATTCTTTCCTTTTGTTTTGAGAACTTTGAGGTAGATGATTATCTCGTGGGCACTTGTTAAGTATTTCTCCAATTTCAGTGAGTGACAGTATAGTATCATGTGTACAGCTGTAATCTAAAAAGATTTCTCTCATATTGCAGGACAACATCTTTGCCCCCGCTGTGGCCATCAACCCAAGTCAACCCAGTCGGCTGAACTCAGAAACAGAAGCACAGAAATCCAACAAGAAAAACAAGAAGAAGAAGATGCAGAAACTGGATGCCAGCATCCTTGGCTTCACTGTTCACGCAGCTCCGGATCGCGTCAACATCGGCGAGATTGATAAGATTGATTGACTGAAAGTGCACAGACACGATGGGACTATTTCAAATGAATGCGCGTTGTGACTTGAGCTTGACCTGGGATTCCTCCTACATTGTATCTCCTGTGTAATTACTGGTCTGTGTGGGCAGGGGGCGCTACTGCTGACACTGCCTAATATTGTCCATGCACAGACATCTGGAGGGGTCGGACTTGCTGCCTTCTGCATATCTTTAAAGAGCAGAGAAGGAAAACTGCAACAACAGTCAGCCTGTGGGAGTGGTTTAATGTTGTCTGTCAATCACATTCTCCATATAAGGAATGGGCTCGCTCTGATTGGCTGGACCTTGGATCGTGTGTCATTAGCTAATGAGAAGTGTGAAATTGCATAGCAACATGTTTTGTATTAAGAGGCATATGGCTGCCTAGATTATGTCAGTCATATGTATGGTAAGGTTGCCTAGCTCAATGGCTGTCAACAAAGTTGTCCATTACACGCAGGAGAAGGCAGACTTGATAGAAAACGGAAGAAATTGGTAAATGATTGTCCACTAGAAAATGCGGCGAAATCTTAGATTGTGTTTGCTCAGTATTAGAAAAATTTGGGGGGAAGTTACTTTTGAGAACTAAAACTATAAAAGAAAAAGTCAATGTGAGCAACAAAGTATCGTCATTTTATAAGTTCATTCAGTGGCTTGCACCGAAACATTGTCATTACCATTGTCATCGTCATTGTCACGGTTATTTATCATTGTCATCATCATTGTTATTGATCATCTTGCATTCAATCATTGTTCCAACCTGGGATTTGGGGTTCATCACTGACTTTGCCATTTTGCCATTTTGACTTTGCCATTACAAACATAAGTGAATGGAGGACTGCATGCTGAAAACTGGGTACTCTGTAACAGGAGAGATCTTGATGATCTTTTATTTACAACTCTTCCATAAAAATAACTGAATCAGCAGAGAGTTTGGTCTTAGTGAGAATTTTTTAAGCTATGTGAACAGTGAAGCAGATTTTCCTGAATTTTCACTGCAAATAAGATCTTGATTTAAATAAATTTGAATAGAGTTGGTATGGTGCCACAACAATTGAATATTTTATTAGGACTACAGTTGTATTATATTCTGGAACAAAAATTGGACTGTTAAATCCTTAGTCAGTCCTTGCCAAGTTGTGTAACATCTGTTATTGCTCTTTCATTTCATGTCTGCTGTTTTATTACTTAAGGGCACAAAAATATGAACACGTTATGGCTCATTGATTTCGGTTAGAATATAAAACAAATGAACATGGCTAGTCCAGCATATAGTGTAGTTCAAAATAACTGGTGTCCTAGCAGACATGCTGCAACCAAAAACAGAGTAAAGACAGACTTCTTTGGAGATTTTTATCCACCTATATTACAGGTTACTATTTCAGCAGAACTGTGAAGTTGCGCCAAGAACGGGAATAGCTTCTCTCTCACTTCATCTGTAATACTTATATCGGCGCATTGGCATGTTCAAGATAATAGAAACTGTAAAAATGCTGTTCTTTGTTCACTGACCACCACAGAAAGCATGCCTTGCATTCTACTTGACTTGTTTTGTCTCTCCTATATATACATAAATTGAATTTTGGAAAATAAACTTAAATTTAAACTGGTGTTGCTGTTGAGTCACGCGACAAATAAAAGGAAAAAAAAAACAAACAAACAAAAACTTTAAACGTAATATAAAAAGCTTTGAAGCTCTGAGCTATTTTAAGTTAAAAAAGCACATGATATGATCATATGTTATGAGGTAGAGCACGATCTTCATGTAGAACTTCTATGCAAAGTTGTGATTCGCTGTCGTTTGTCAGACGTGTACTTCTTCACATGCAGCCAAAACATTGAAAACAATATTTCAGAAATAATACAATAAATTGCCCACCCTCAGTGCTGCACACATGTTCGAAGTATTGCCTGACACGAGTTGTAATGCAAAGAGCGCTGAGGTCGCATTGTCTGGATGTAATTTGAGTGTGGTAACGCTAAGATATTGCATTGTCTGACGTGATGGTAACTTAACGCAACGTAATGGTTGCCGTGTATTACGTTACAACGCGCCAACGGCCATAGCGCTGTTCAAAGTAGGCCTACCGGTGCAAAATTACTGCATTATTTGCAGACAAGGAAGTAGTCTAGATTTTTTTAACTTGGCAAGTTTACAAGGGCTGGAATCTGTCCTCTTTATGGTGTAATGCAGCCGCAATGATACAAACTAATTACAGGTAATTTGCTACGACAGTTCCAGACATGAAACTTGCTTTTTTGTCTCTTGTGCGGAGAGTGAACGGTTGGAGCTGTCATAGCACGTTCTTCGGATCAGCCGGTCCTTTGGGTCCCCAGGGTGTGACCTCCAGATGCAGGGAACGCCCCCTGGCCTTCCACAGCTGTCCGAGACGGTCCTACTGCAGCGGCGGCGTCGATGCTGAGAGAGTCCGGCCGCAGAAACCACTACCATATTCAGAGAAATCTCACCCCAGAATTCGAGGATACGACCTCCTTCGGGAGCCAAATCTGAATAAGGTAAATATGTATAGTTCAGCAGAATGTTCTAATGTGCGTTTCAAACGTCGTGACACCTATCTACCAATATTTATGCTGCATTTTCGTGCACAGTCGCGATGGTCGCTAGCTTTCACGGGATTATTCTAAACTATTACAGGTTTATTTTGGTGAAACAATTAGTCAACAGCATGCTTTTAGACCTCCCATATATAAGTTGGGCCTATTTCTGAATGTGTATGAAGTAGGGCTACTTTTGCCGAAACCGCGCGATCTACAGTCCGATTTTGGTTTTTGTGGTTCGGATATAGACCTGTTATCTTAAAGATAAGCCAGAGGATTAACAGGGCTATCCAACGACGACCGTTTGACCTTTTGAATGCCACCACTTTGTAATTGCTTTGTATACAAGATATGAGATTAAAAGAAGACCAGACAATATAAAGTCGGCTAGCTTTGTTAACGTCTGATATTTCAATATCTTAAATAAAAGCAAACTAGGCACGGCCTATATATATATCAACTACGCACGCAGACTAGATGCACTTATGGTATACATGTAATTATAAAAACAATTTCATAATGTAGAAAGTTATAGGTTGCTATGAAGTTGTGATTTTTACCCCTGTAACTTGGTAATACATTCTTAAATTGATATTTATTAATTAAATTTGAGCATATACGCAGGTCATGGTCTTGTTTTGTGGACAATTAAAATATTGTGTCGAGGAATCCGGGTTTGCAAAAAGAAAGACAAAAATAGACGAGTACAAAGCTAAATTAGGAAAAAAAAATTATAATGGAAAAAACGGGAAAAGACCGCCTTGCAAGTTTTTCTCGCAATTCATTCTCTCGAACATCCGGAACATCGCACTCTCATTAGGTTTCGGCACCCTGAGCTTCAGAGCTAACTTGACACTAACCTTTTCACTGTAGCCTATCTCCATCGTGTCAAGTAACCTCTGACGAAAATAGTTTGACCTAGTTTATATAAGCCNATGCTGCAACAAAAAACGGAGTAAAGACAGACTTCTTTGGAGATTTTTATCCACCTATATTACAGGTTACTATTTCAGCAGAACTGTGAAGTTGCGCCAAGAACGGGAGTAGCTTCTCTCTCTCTTCATCTGTAATACTTATATCGGCGCATTGGCATTTACAAGATAATAGAAACTGTAAAAATGCTGTTCTTTGTTCAATGACCACCACAGAAAGCATGCCTTGCATTCTACTTGACTTGTTTTGTCTCTCCTATATATATACATAAATTGAATTTTGGAAAATAAACTTAAATTTAAACTGGTGTTGCTGTTGAGTCACGCGACAAATAAAAGAAAAAAAAAAACATTTGAGAATACTTTCAACGAAATATATAAAGCTTTGAAGCTCTGACCTATTTTAAATTAAAAAACACACGATATGATTGTATGTTATAAGGTAGAGCACGGTCTTCATGTGGAACTTCTATGCAAAGTTGTGATTCGCTATCGTTTGTCAGATGCGCGCACTTCTTCACATGCAGCCAAAACATTGAAAACTATTTCAGAAATAATACCATAAATTGCCCACCCTCAGTGCTGCACACATCTTCGAAGTATTGCCTGACACGAGTTGTAATGCAAAGAGCGCTGAGGTCGTATTGTCTGACTGTAGTGTGAGTGTGGTAACGGTGAGGTCGTATTGTCTGACGTGATGGTAACTTAACGCAACGTAATGGTTGCCGTGTATTACGTTACAACGCGCCAACGGCCATAGCGCTGTTCAAAGTAGGCCTACGGGGTGCAAAATTACTGCAAAATTTGCAGACAAGGAAGTAGTCTAGATTTTTTTTAACTTGGCAGTTTACAAGGGCTGGAATCTCTCCTCTTTATGGTGAAATGCAGCAGCAATGATACAAACTCATTACAGGTAATTTGCTACGACAGTTCCAGACATGAAACTTGCTTTTTTGTCTCTTGTGCGCAGAGTGAACGGTTGGAGATGTCATAGCACGTTCTTCGGATCAGCCGGTCCTTTGGGCCCCCAGGGTGTGACCTCCAGGTGCAGGGAACGCCCACTGGCCTTCCATAGCTGTCCGAGACGGTCTTGCTGCAGCGGCGGCGTCGATGCTGAGAGAGTCCCGCCGCAGAAACCACTACCATATTCAGAGAAATCTCACCCCAGAATTCGAGGATACGACCTCCTACGGGAACCAAATCTGAATAAGGTAAATATATGTTGTTCAGCAGAATGTTCCAATGTGCGTTTCAAACGTCGTGACACCTATCTACCAATATTTATAGGCCTACTGCATTTTCGTGCACAGTCGCGATGGTCGCTAGCTTTCACGGGATTATTCTAAGCTATTACAGGTTTATTTTGGCGAAACAATTAGTCAACAGCATGCTTTTAGACCTCCCACATATAAGTTGGGCCTATTTCTGAATGTGTATGAAGTAGGGCTACTTTTGCCGAAACCGCGCGATCTACAGTCCGATTTTGGTTTTTGTGGTTCGGATATAGACCTGTTATCTAAAAGATAAGCCAGAGGATTAACATGGCTATCCAACGACGACCGTTTGACCTTTTGAATGCCACCAATTTGTAATTGCTTTGTATACAAGATATGAGATTAAAAGAAGACCAGACAATATAAAGTCGGCTAGCTATGTTAACGTCTGATATTTCAATATCTTAAAAGCAAGTTAGGCATGGCCTATATGATATCAACTACGCACGCAGACTAGATGCACTCATGGTATACATGTAATTATAAAAACAATTTCATAATGTAGAAAATTATAGGTTACACGTTATGATTTTTAACCCTGTAAATTGGTTATACATTCTTAAATTGATATTTATTAATTAAAGTTGAACATTGCACAGTGGACAATTAAAATATTGTGTTGAGGAATCTTGGTTTGCAAAGAGAAAGACAAAAATAGACGAGTACAAAGCTAAATAAGGAAAAAAATAAGGGAAAAAAACGGAAAAGGCCGCTTTGCAAGTTTTTTCTCGCAATTCATTCTCTCGAACATCCGGAACATCGCACTCTCATTAGGTTTCGGAGGCGTGTCTTTAAAAAGGGGTGTGTCTGATATTAGTTTCTTGTTCTAAAATGACTTCATCAAGATATTCTAAATACTCATAAAAAGTTCAAAGTCAGGATAAATACTGCAAATACCAAAGTTTCATTTGGTTTTAAGCAATCTGTGGTGTGTTGTAACATCTGATGATGACAGCCGCTGCCCTGCAACAACTGTGCGTTTGCATTTTTTTTCTCCGGAATTAATCAGGAAAGTCGTGACGTCAGTGGCGCGAGGAGCGCTTGTGTTGACTGAAGCCGGTGACACGGCGAGATTCCAGCCATGGCTTCGAACGGGAAGGACACGGCGGAAAATGCTGCGAAAGAAGTTCGCATTTCTCATACTCGATTGAGAGGGATTGATGTTATGAGAGATCCTAAACTGAACAAGGTAAAACGATGCTGTCAGAAGTTTTAGGATATTGGTGTATGTTGTCGCACGAGTCACGATCGATGTTTTGTTTTGATCCTTGCAGGAGTCAGCTCGTCGCTAATGTGTACTTAGATCTATATCATTATTAATTTCATTTTTTGATTTTAAGTATTGTGCTAACGGATTGGCATCTAAGCCTGCACTGGCGATTCAAGATAAAAATAACTTGAATTATTTTAAAGTGAACAAAAAAACTTTATTTAGATCTAAAAATCAAACAGGCCATGAAGTGAAATCTACACAATAATCAAGGATTTTTACATTTCTGCTCAGGAAATAAGAAACGTTTTTCTTTACGGACATCCGTATACCATATCATAACTAAAGAGCCGGGTTTGTAGACAGAACAGGCCCGTAGCCAGGGGGGTTCGGGGGGGGGGGTTCGAAAGAACCGCCCCTTTTGCTGGGAAATAGTCCACTCTGGGTAAAATGTGACCTAGGTACATGAAGTTTTTATGGAGAAAGGTCCACTTTTTCAGAAAAAGACCCCCCCTTTTGAAATTGCTGGCTACGGGTCTGCAGAATGTCCTGTAAGCTGAGGTTCATCCAGTGCAGTGTAAGATATGAGCTGGCGGATTATGAATGAGATGTGTGTCAGCCACTGCAGTGTTTGGAGATTACAGCCTGGGTAGATAACGACTTCCACATTATTGTGATGTGCAAGGTGGAAAATACTGTCTGTTGAAGTTATACATCTGCAGCTTGCTCTCTGCATCCTATTTAATCGTTAGCCTTAAGTAAATATAAATTTCATTCATGTAAATCTATATATTACCTCATAGGGTATGTGTATTGAACAGTAACAAAAGTTTACTTGAGTTACATAATACACAGAAGGTTCACTGTGTTTTGTTGTTTAGCAGTGTGTGAATTGTAACTTTGTAATGGAAATCGTGCATGGTTTACAAATGAATGAGTTGAGTCACCTGAAGCATTAACTGGTCACTTAAAGGTATAAAAGGTGTCATTGGATTTGAAGGTTTTTATGGGATATATGTGTTATTCTTCAAAAACTGTTTGATAAAAATAACCAATTTGAATAAACAAACAGAAGAAAAAAGATGAAAGAGATGAATGATTATTTGAAAAAAAGGTGTGGCTTAAGTGGACTCCTTATAAATACGCATAAACAGTACTAGATATTTTGAATATATTTCAGTGTGGCATTCAAACGTAAAGACTGTTATATCTTGCGTGATACTCACATAAGTTATATGCTAGGTCAGATATCGACATATGTATTATTTTATGGTCCGACAGGGGCATGCTAAATGATCATAGACATTGACATTGCCATGTTGTATTGTAATAATATATTGATGGAATAAGACATGACAGTGGTTCCAGCCCAATGCCCCAAACCACCATATAACGTATGTGTCAGCTGGCAATATTGTCTTCATTATGTATATATTGGTGTTTAATATGGTTGAGTGCTTCAAAACAATACCCTGATAGCAAAGCTCACCACTCATTTCTACGTGTCATTGGCAGTTCTGCTGGATATCCAAGAGATGTGTATTTAAATGCGTGCGTCTATTGTCTGTGTGAGTGTTTGGGGTTGGTGGTAGGGTGGGGGTGGGGGTTGAAAGGGGGGGGGTGGAAGGGGGTGGAAACAAGGAGGTATAGAGGTTTGATGTGATATGTAAAAGAAGTGCAATAATATTAATTAAGCCATTAATTTTTTGAAGGCTATGTATATATTCAAAAACCAACAACTAGCATTCTCTCCTTTCGGGAAGAGGCTTAATGGGTGACATAAGATGATGGTTGATTTGACAGAAGACAACATTTGATTGATTGGCATTAAATTATCACTGAGGAGACCATTCTCAGCAACACATGGGTATTCCTTTGATACTAAATCTGATGTTGAACTTTATTATATTAAATAATACAACTATTTATGAATTTTTTATGCTGCTGTTTAAGGAATACTTATAATTATATCTGAAATTTGTATTGTTATTGAAATCATTTCAGGGTCTTGCCTTCACCCTAGAAGAGCGTCAGTTGGTTGGGATCCATGGCCTGGTACCTCCCTGCTTTAAGACCCAGGATGAGCAGGTCTACAGGGTGTTACAGAACTTCTATCACTTTGAGAGTGATCTGGACCGCTACATCTATCTGATAGGGCTCCAGGACCGTAACGAGAAGCTGTTCTATCGCGTGCTCACGGAGCAGATAGAGCTGTTGATGCCCATAGTGTACACACCCACTGTGGGGCTGGCTTGTCAGAAATATGGACTAGTGTTCAGGAGACCAAGGTAGATCCCCCTGTACCCCCCCCCCCCAAAGTCAGATAGCTATAAGGGGGATGAGCCCTAAGTATATTAATACCAGGGTCTTAAATGATGACCTTAACAGACATTTTATAGCCTGAATTTCACACCTGATAAGGGCCTGAGAGTCTTCTTAGTTTATTTTCCAATGATCTGATAACCATGCACATTTTTAACGGAGGTTTGAAAATGAAGAAGTTTATAGAAATCATAACTAAAGCTCTTGGCAGCATAATTAGAAATTATATTTATGCTCAGGACATGCATCAGATAAACTGTTTGTTATTTGTGTGTCCTTAAGATATAGGGTGTTGCAAAAAAAAAAAAAAAAGTGAAAAAAAAAAAAAGCAGCNGTGGGTTTCGGAGGCGTGTCTTTAAAAGGGGTGTGTCTGATATTAGTTTCTTGTTCTAAAATGACTTCATCAAGATATTCTAAATACTCATAAAAAGTTCAAAGTCAGGATAAATACTGCAAATACCAAAGTTTCATTTGGTTTTAAGCAATCTGTGGTGTGTTGTAACATCTGATGATGACAGCCGCTGCCCTGCAACAACTGTGCGTTTGCATTTTTTTTCTCCGGAATTAATCAGGAAAGTCGTGACGTCAGTGGCGCGAGGAGCGCTTGTGTTGACTGAAGCCGGTGACACGGCGAGATTCCAGCCATGGCTTCGGACGGGAAAGACACGACGGAAAATGCTGCGGAAGAAGTTCGCATTTCTCATACTCGATTGAGAGGGATTGATGTTATGAGAGATCCTAAACTGAACAAGGTAAAACGACGCTGTCAGATGTTTTAGGATATTGGTGTATGTTGTCGCACGAGTCACGATAGATGTTTTGTTTTGATCCTTACAGGAGTCAGCTCGTCGCTAATGTGTACTTAGATCTATATCATTATTAATTTCATTTTTTGATTTTAAGTGTTGTGCTAACGGATTGGCATCTAAGCCTGCACCGGAGATTCAAGATAAAAATAACTTGAATTATTTTAAAGTGAACAAAAAACTTTATTTACATCTAAAAATCAAACAGGCCATGAAGTGACACATTAATCAAGGATTTTTACATTTCTGCTCAGGAAATAAGAAACGTTTTTCTTTACGGACATCCGTATACCATATCATAACTAAAGAGCCGGGTTTGTAGACAGAACAGGCCCGTAGCCAGGGGGGTTCGGGGGGGGGGGTTCGAAAGAACCGCCCCTTTTGCTGGGAAATAGTCCACTCTGGGTAAAATGTGACCTAGGTACATGAAGTTTTTATGGAGAAAGGTCCACTTTTTCAGAAAAAGAACCCCCCCTTTTGAAATTGCTGGCTACGGGTCTGCAGAATGTCCTGTAAGCTGAGGTTCATCCAGTGCAGTGTAAGATATGAGCTGGCGGATTATGAATGAGATGTGTGTCAGCCACTGCAGTGTTTGGAGATTACAGCCTGGGTAGATAACGACTTCCACATTATTGTGATGTGCAAGGTGGAAAATACTGTCTGTTGAAGTTATACATCTGCAGCTTGCTCTCTGCATCCTATTTAATTGTTAGCCTTAAGTAAATATAAATTTCATTCATGTAAATCTATATATTACCTCATAGGGTATGTGTATTGAACAGTAACAAAAGTTTACTTGAGTTACATAATACACAGAAGGTTCACTGTGTTTTGTTGTTTAGCAGTGTGTGAATTGTAACTTTGTAATGGAAATCGTGCATGGTTTACAAATGAATGAGTTGAGTCACCTGAAGCATTAACTGGTCACTTAAAGGTATAAAAGGTGTCATTGGATTTGAAGGTTTTTATGGGATATATGTGTTATTCTTCAAAAACTGCTTGATAAAAATAACCAGTTTGAATAAACAAACAGAAGAAAAAAGATGAAAGAGATGAATGATTATTTGAAAAAAAGGTGTGGTTTAAGTGTACTCCTTATAAATACGCATAAACAGTACTAGATATTTTGAATATATTTCAGTGTGGCATTCAAACGTAAAGACTGTTATATCTTGCGTGATACTCACATAAGTTATATGCTAGGTCAGATATCGACATATGTATTATTTTATGGTCCGACAGGGGCATGCTAAATGATCATAGACATTGACATTGTCATGTTGTATTGTAATAATATATTGATGGAATGTGACATGACAGTGGTTCCAGCCCAATGCCCCAAACCACCTTATAAAGTATATGTCAGCTGGCAATATTGTTTTCATTATGTATATATTGGTGTTTAATATGGTTGAGTGCTTCAAAACAATACCCTGATAGTGGAACTCATCACTCATTTCTACATGTCATTGGCAGTTCTGCTGGATATCCAAGAGATGTGTATTTAAATGTGTGCGTCTATGTCTGCGTGTGTTTGGGGTTGGTGGTAGGGTGGGGGTGGGGGGTGGAAGGGGGGTGTGGAATGTGTGTGTGTGGTGGGGGTTGGTGGT
>NW_019775920.1:34556-47132 GCF_001039355.2 Lingula anatina | reverse complement strand
GTGGGGTGGGGGGTGGAAGGGGTGTGTGGAAAGTGTGTGTGTGTGTGGGGGTTGGTGGAAGGTAGGGGGTGGAAGGGGGTGGAAGCAAGGAAATATAGAGGTTTGATGTGATATGTAAAAGAAGTGGTACAATAATATTAATTAAGCCATTAATTTTTTGAAGGCTATATATATATTCAAAGACCAACAACTAGTATTCTCTCCTTTCGGGAAGAGGCTTAATGGGTGACATAAGATGATGGTTGATTTGACAGAAGACAACATTTGATTGATTGGCATTAAATTATCACTGAGGAGACCATTCACAGCAACACATGGGTATTCCTTTGATACTAAATCTGATGTTGAACTTTATTATATTAAATAATACAACTATTTATGAATTTTTTATGCTGCTGTTTAAGGAATACTTATAATTATATCTGAAATTTGTATTGTTATTGAAATCATTTCAGGGTCTTGCCTTCACCCTAGAGGAGCGTCAGTTGGTTGGGATCCATGGCCTGGTACCTCCCTGCTTTAAGACCCAGGATGAGCAGGTCTACAGGGTGTTACAGAACTTCTATCACTTTGAGAGTGATCTGGACCGCTACATCTACCTGATAGGGCTCCAGGACCGTAACGAGAAGTTGTTCTATCGTGTGCTCACTGAGCAGATAGAGCTGTTGATGCCAATAGTATACACACCCACTGTGGGGCTGGCTTGTCAAAAATATGGACTGGTGTTCAGGAGACCAAGGTAGACAACACCCCCTTCACCCCCCCTTCACCCCCCTTCACCCCCCTCACCCCCCCCTCAAGTCAGATAGCTATAAGGGGCCATATGATTTTATTATCATTTTCACAAATCTACAAAAAGAAGACTTATTCCAGTGCCCCCCTCCCCCCCCCCCCACCCCACACACACACAGACGCACTCCTTCAGAGATTACAAGATTAAAAACTAAAAATTATGCCCCTTGCCAGCTTACTCCTAAGGAAGAAGTCCATCAGTTTTATTATATTTCCAAAAGTATACAGAGAGCTTTAAGCCCCCCCCCCCCTCCCTCCTCCTCCACATACAGGGTTTGTAGACTTGAGAAAATAAAGATAAAATGGAAGACCTCTAAGTACATTAATACTAGGGTCTTAAATGTTGACCTTAACAGACATTTTATAGCCTGAATTTCACACCTGATAAGGGCCTGAGAGTCTTCTTAGTTTATTTTCCAATGATCTGATAACCATGCACATTTTTAACGGAGGTTTGAAAATGAAGAAGTTTATAGAAATCATAACTAAAGCTCTTGGCAGCATTATTAGAATTATATTTATGCTCAGGACATGCATCAGATAAACTGTTCGTTATTTGTGTGTCCTTAAGACATAGGGTGTTGCAAAAAAAAAAAAAAAAAAAAAAGTGAAACAAAAAGCAGCTCTATCAAATTACATAGTGGTGCAGTAACACATGAGCATGTTAAGTCAGTTAACTGTAAACTTTGGAACTGAGGAGGTTGTGGAGTTATTTTTAAACTGTTTGATAAATCCTGTGAACTCAAATTGAATGGTACAGCACCAACCAAACCTGAAATATGATTTACTACTTTGACAGCATGGGAAATTAAAAAAAAAAAAAGGCCAACCATTTGATTTGTTGAGTGATTTTCTCTGAAACAAATTATTTTCTTCTTATAAAATAATAGAAAATAAATATTCCCAAAGCGTGTGTAATTTTATGTGTGTTGGAGGGTATTAGGGGGGATAGTGTGGCTTTATGAGTCCAAGATTATTACATAATACTACTTCTGTGGGGATCACTAGAGTCATACCTGTGTTATCAGTGAGCTAATAAGGTTGTAAGTCTAATCTTTGTTTGTTTTGAGTCTGAATTTTTAAGACCTTGAACTGCACGGGACAGAAAAAAAGCGCTTTTATGGCAACAGATGTTGACTATTCAAACTATTCCCAGTTAGAAATCTAACCCATGACATTTTTATTTCTGGATATATAAAACACTTTCAAAGCACAGTGCCAGAAGTCAAAGTACCCGTACCTGGCATGCTCTTGATGGCAAGGTTCATGGGGACAAATTATTTGAACTATTTCAGTTACTGGTTGAAAGAGCTATTTCTGTTAGAGAACAAACTCTCAGGACCACTTGGTTGGTTAAAAATGTGTTAATGAAAGAGGGGTCATTTTATACTTCCAGTTACACAGCAATTAAGAATATCATTTTTAAAAGTTGATGTTCTTGAAGTTTTCTTATAAATTGAATTTTAAAAATGTTTCAGCGAAGCACAGAAAAGTAGATGGGAGATTTAGTTGAATGGCAAAAGCTGTTCATGTCTTTCATGATATCTTCAACAGGTCCATAGCCAGCAGTTTCTAAAGGGGGGTTATTTTTCTGAGTAAGTGGACTTTTTAAATTGAAACTTTTGTGTAGATCAAATTTTACCCAGAAACGACCTTTTTTTGGATGAAAAGGGCAGTTCTTTCGAACCTCCTGAACCCCCCTCTGGCTATGGGCCTGTTCAATCCACATTGAAATATAGCTGTTATATTTTTCTACTTTCAGAGGGTTGTATATCACCATTAATGACTTGGGTCATGTCTATGAGATCCTGTGTAACTGGCCTGAGAGGAAAATATCAGTAAGAAACAATTCATGCAGTAAAAACCATAGCTCTTTATCTTGACATGCAATTTTTGCACATTAAAGATTGTATGGCAAAATTCAAACATTGTCCTAAATCATTGTTATCAGTTGTTATAAAATTTTGTCAATTGTTATCAGTTATATTACTGGTATAGCTATAGTATTCCTATGGCATACATTTGTATATGCTTTTAAAGTAAAGTTTACTTGCATTTACATCATAGCTTAATACTGTAAAAGTTTAGCCTGAACCAGTTATGCTTTGTTACCTTTGTTACCTGTCACAATAGCAAACAGTTTTTTTATGGATATTTTTTTCATTTTTAAAACGTTTGCACAGTATATACAGGGTGGTCCATATAAAACAACCAATTTCACTTTCCATCTCAATTTTGATACAATTATTACAGATATTTCCAACTTTCTTGATGATTGAAATTTGATGATGATTAAAATTTGAGTACTTAAAAGTGTTCCAATTTCTGCAAGGATAGAATGGTCATCCTTATGGAACAATTTGGTTAAAAAGTTGGAAATATCTTAATAATATCATTACTGAGATAGGCCATTTTTTATGGACCACCCTTTATATAGTAACAGATGCTCAGATTTTAGTATATTATTTCCTAATTTCCCCCTCCAGGTCATAGTGGTGACAGATGGTGAGCGTATCCTGGGTCTGGGAGACCTGGGAGCCCAGGGGATGGGAATTCCTGTAGGGAAACTGTCCCTCTATACCGCCTGTGCTGGGGTGGACCCACAACACTGTCTGCCCATTGTCATTGATGTTGGCACTGACAATGAAGTGAGTATCTTTTTTCTGTCCATTGTCATTGATGTCGGCACTGACAATGAAGTGAGTGTCAATTTTCTGCCCATTGTCATTGATGTCGGCACTGACAATGAAGTGAGTGTCAATTTTCTGCCCATTGTCATTGATGTCGGCACTGTCTGTAACTGCAGAGATCATGTTTGTGATTATTTTGTAAACCTGATGACTAGACCCATAAGATGATCGCATTGTCTGTATCAGTACATGTCCCAATATTTACCTTAGTGATCCAGGCTATCCAGCTATGCCAGGGACACACAGACATGGAGTGGGTCAGTCAGTGAAACTGTCATTAGGTGCAGGGTCATATCCAACACACAAGCTTGATTAGATAACTTAATTTTTTATGTGGTGTACAGCAAGTACATGTGAGAAATGGGAGCTATTTGTGAGCTGAGTGTTATAGGGAAATAGATTCTGGCATTTTTATTGCAGAACTGTAAAATAGAATATCAGTGGCTCTCACTGCTTTCGATTTAAGAAATTGATAAATTGATTTAATACACACAGTAAACTTAGAATTACTTAAAATTACATGTCTTGGCTTTCTTCGTCCCAAATATGCCCATGAAATACAACACTGCTGCTGTGCTGAATTATGCCCTGATTTGGGGAGCCTTTTGATGCACAGTAAAATCTTCAATCTAGGGAGTTTCACCCCTCATGATTATGATCCAATAGCATCAGAAAGATTGGTAGGAATACAATTTTTTATCTATACGTAAACACGTATATTTCTATCCCTGCAGACCCTGCTGAAGGACCCGCTGTACATTGGACTGCCCCAGAAGAGAACGCGCGGAGAGAAGTATGACCAGCTGATCGAGGAATTCATGCAGGCAGTGGTGAAGAGGCAAGTGTGGAATATGGGATGTTTTAACTGAAAAAATGCACCATTTTATACTTGATTGTCATGTTTGTGAGAATTTTGAATGAAAATATCATTTTTAGTAAAAAAAATATTGACTGGTATTTAGACTATATTACATATCATGAAAACAGAATTATTTTTCATAGCCAGAGTACTTTTGAGCCATTCCAAGGTGCTCAGTCAGGCAATTTATCACTGATATGGTACATTTTTTATATATTTATTGGCTAAATGAGTCTTAGTCTTATCTGATGTACAAGCATGGGCTTGAGTTTAAATTTACTGCTTGCCAGCTGCCTCTTGCTTGTTATCAGTGAATAAGAAGTGAAGTGTGATGCGATATGATTTCAGGTTTGGACAGAATACTCTGATACAGTTTGAGGACTTTGGTAATTCCAATGCTTTCCGCTTCCTGGAGAAATATAGAGGGCAATACTGTACCTTCAATGATGATATACAAGGTAACAACTTCCCTAAATGCTGAGGGACAAATACTTGAGGGACCTTTTGATTTAGACAATGTGAAACAACTTTTTTTTCTGTTGTCATATGTCTTACTTATTGTCATATAGACACATTGTTTAACCTACATTTGCTAATTCTGAGAGGTATTTAAGTATGGTAAAGATATTGAAAAGTCTTATCTTAGTTCATGGAATTTCAAAGAAGTGCTGAAAAAATTTACATTTTATTAATATATCAACTTCAAAGAGCCTTTCACACTGGAGTACACTGACATTGTATACTATAGGCACAGCGGCAGTGGCAGTATCTGGGGTGTTAGCAAGTCTGAAGATAACCGGGAAGAAATTGTCAGAAAATACCATCCTCTTCCAGGGAGCTGGAGAGGTGAGCATGCACAAAAGTTTGGCTAGAATATAAAGGGTTTTTAGCATCAATGAAATTAGCATTTCAATGAAAGGCGGGTCACCTTTTGTTCATTGTGTTCATTGAGTATCTTTTAGTCTTGAGCTTTTGTAACTAGGGTCCCCCTGTGTGCATTGGTAAAAGTTGTCAGAATTACATCTGATCTCAGGATTTTCATTCTTCATTCTGATTGTCTTTTTCATATGGTCTTAATGCAATCACAAATCGCAAGCAACATTTTCAGGATTTTCATTTTTTACAATTGTCGCCCATGTGTATCTGACTTTCAAGAACCATTTCATCTCTGTGCTTTATCATTCCAGGCTTCTATAGGCATAGCTCACCTGCTGATGAAGGCTATGAAGGAGGAAGGCAGCTCAGAAGAAGAGTCCCTCAGTAAACTGTGGATGGTGGACTCTAAGGGACTGCTGACACAGGTTGGTACTAGCTTTACACCTGCCTACATCCCCCCCCCATCCTCCTCACCCACTCCCTCTTCTAAAGAAATACCAGCGAAGCCTTCCCAAAACATATAATCTTTTTATCTTTATTAAAATTTTTACTGGTCTTTGTGATCTCAAGCAGTTTAATTTTCGATAATTTCTACTATTTGTAAAATTGTGACATTTGAATGACGTTTTGCTGGGCAGGTTGTGATTGTGATGTGGTGATTGTTTTAGTTGTGACAGTTGTGTTGTGTTGGGATGTGCCCAGTGAGTTTCCTTTCCATTGTCCGCTAGTGCAAATTAATCTCTTTCTTTACATAAATAACAAAACAAAATATGAATGTGACAAAAGAATTAAAGTATAAAGACAACCTTATTGTTGTTGACATGCAGGGGCGCCCAAGTGGAGGTCTGACAGAACACAAGATGACGTTTACCAAGAAGTACAAGCACATGAGTAACTTGGAGGAGATTGTACGAGAGGTCAAACCCAATATCATTATAGGTATGTGGAGTCCGGATACCAGGGCGACAGATTGATTTTTTACAAGATATTCACAGATATGCCTTTA
Source organism: Lingula anatina (assembly GCF_001039355.2). The sequence goes on along the minus strand of NW_019775920.1, from coordinate 40,909 downwards.
GATAAATATACGGTCATTTTTCCTCTGACTTTTTGAAAATTTGCCAATAATATCTGCCACGCTGGTAGAGGGTCGAGTCTGGAGATAATTGAACACGCAGAGAAAGTCGTTTGACTAGAATTGCAATCTTTTTGATTCATTTTATTCGTTACAAGGAGAGAGAGAGAGAGAGAGAGAGAGAGAGAGTGAGAGAGATATCGTTCTTAATCTATCCCTGTATTTTCGTGTCCCCCAGGAGCCGCTGCTGTGCCGGGAGCTTTCACGGAGCAGATTATTAAAGACATGGCTTCGTTCAATGAGCGTCCTGTGATATTTGCCCTCAGTAACCCCACAAGTAAAGCTGAGTGCACGGCAGAGCAAGCCTACACCATCACTGAGGTAGGTCAACATTGGTGGTAGGTCAACATTAAGTGCAGGTCAACTTTGCAAATAAATCATCATTGGATGCAGAGTTACCTGGTATAGGCAGGTCAATAGTGCATTGTGCTGTCTCTGAATATTAAACCGACTTCTATATAACAGCGGGCCAGTAGCCAGTAATTTCAAAAGGGGGGGGGGGGGGGGGGGGGGGGGTGTCTTTTCCTGAATAGGTGGACCTTTCATCATGAAACTGCCGTCTACCTAGATAAATTTTTACCCAGAGGGAAACCTTTTCCAACAAAAAGGGGAGTTCTTTCGAACTCCTCGAATACCTCTGGCTACGGGCCTGTAACATGATTAACATTTGGCTCCACTGTATTTCCTAGGGTCGCTGTATATTTGCCAGCGGCAGTCCATTCCAGCCAGTGACAGTGAATGGCAAAACCCACCACCCTGGCCAGGGGAACAATGCCTACATCTTCCCCGGGGTAGGACTGGCAGCCATCTTGTGTGGAATCAGGCACATCACTGAAGATGTATTCCTTGCCACAGCAAAGGTAGGTTCCATTATCATATGTGCGGCAATTTCTGATGGTGCAAGAGGGTGCGGAGTTTGCAAAGCAACTAACAAATTACTTATTTTAAAAGGTTTATGTACGTAATTTGGTTGTGGAAAAGCACTTAGAAATGGGAATATAATGGCACTTTTTTCACCAGTTGTACAATGACACATACAGGTGCTGACATAATCGAAATTTCGTTTTCCAGTTACAGTTTCAATTAAAATTTCGAGTTAGGTTTGCCAGATATACCAACACTAAATCAGGATTAAAAAAGGCGAGTGTCGCTCATAGATGTAGCACATTGCTGTCTGATGAAACACATTTTGGTCAACATTGCACAGCACATTGCTGTCTTATACTATCGAACAACTGTCGCAATATGATATCGCAACTATCGCAATATGGTATTGACCTGGCGGTTACTTTGCAGGCTTTAGCCAACCTGGTCCAGCAGGAAGACCTGGACAGTGGCCGAGTTTATCCACCTCTCACCAAAATCAGGGACGTGTCAGCCAGCATAGCCGTGGAGATCGCCAAGTACGCCTACAAACACAATATGGCCGCCCACTACCCTGAGCCTGCCGACAAGGACGACTTTATACGCTCCCAGATGTACAGTACTGACTACTCCAGCTTTGTCCCGGACAGATGGAGCTGGCCCAAACTTTAGACGTTAGTTTGTTTCTTGGAGACAACACGTGGACATTGGGGATAGTTTCGCAGAATTGAGGGTACATACTGCATCAGCAGCTGTTCGCAAATTGTCAGTTTTTCTAGTCGTGGTGAGGAAGCCGAATGTTACCATGATTTCAAATTATCAACCAAGTCTGAATTACCAGGTCGTTTTTTTTTTACTAGCACTTTGTTTGTAAAACCTGTAAAAAAAACCCCGGTTTATGCATATTTTATTACGCTCACAACAATTTTTGATTTTCTTTCGAAACATCTTTTTATCACATTGCTGTAATGATGGATGTTATAATGTCTAAATTATGAAAAATACAAATAATCACTTTAGTGAGGCGAGAAAACAAGTTATGGCAAATTGGATTTCTTTTCATTTTGATTTGTTTTATAATACGCAAACTGTGATCTCGAAGACGATAATGATGATGATGATGATTTCACGGTATTATATACGCATTTACATGGCAACCAATTTACAGTGACAACATTGCCAAGTGATAAATTGTGATTTGTAACATTTTAATCAGTGTTTGTTTTTATTTATATTTATTATGAATATTGGACATATACATATATGGATAAAGGCCTACAGAGGTCAGTTCAACAGTATGTTTTTATTTTAACGTTTTTCTTTGTTTAAATCAATAAATTACAGTACAGTGCAATTTTGGACTCCTCATTTATGGTTGTAGATAGTATATATTTCGCAACATATTTAATGACAACAGTTAATCTGCAGTAACCGGTCTGCCAACTTGTACACTAGAAAGTAACGACCTTCTAAAGAAATATACAGCAGTGAATGTGCTACAGCACATTTTATTGAAATTCAAAGTTAGGAAAAACTTATCATAAAGCCTGACCACAATACACCGCTTACTTTGGCACCTTTCCGGTGTTATAAACTACGGGTGTGGACATTGTTCCGATTTCGATAGGCTGTCTTTGCGGTTGTCACATCGGCGTTATCTGGTTTGATGACGGCGACCATAACAGGAGACGACTAATAGATTCTGACTGAGATTTCAAATAGGCTGTCAGTCTTCCCAAAGACTGCTGCAGGAGACTAATATTATCTTTCTCTTGCTCCGATGGCCATTTGACGAATTTTGGTGAGCAATATCGTGGTATTTAATTACTTTTGCATGGCACCAATAGAACGGCGATATCGCTTAATGTCTTCAAAAATTATGCGAAACTGATTTTTTTTTGTGTCCATTATTTACAGCAGCACTAAGACTGAGCTGCCCGCAAACGGTTTCTATAGTGCTCGCCACCGGAAAGCCGCCATTTTCTTAGCCACGCCCTAAGATGGCGCCTATAATCTGGCGAGTGACGTTCCCGCTGTCTTTCTAGCAATATACGTTTTCTAACCTCGGGTCGGTGCCAGCTTGGAGTGCGGTGGCGTATAGGTGGCGCTAGTGTCGGTGTGATATAATATTGTGTCCGCGCTAAGTATGCAACTGGGACGCCAGGAGGCGCACGCTGCACATTAGAGGTGTCACTGCCGGGGCGAGTCGCCGCCGACCCCTGTTTTAACCCAGAGTCTGTGTCCGTTTTTCCGTTAGAGCCAGATGGACGATTTGACACCTGAATGACCGGATTGAATACAGGGATGTAATTTTCTTGATTTATCTGGCCCCTCCGACCGGGCCTATACCGGTGGTGTCTGCCGTCAACACGAGGGTCAGGGGTTCCCTGTCTCTGGGGCGGCCGCGTCTGGCGGTAGTACGGTCGCCGCGTGGGGTACGTTCGGCGGGGAGGTGGAGGTCGAGTCGTGGTGGTCGCGGGAGTGGTGGTCACCGTGGTTTCTTCCTTCCCAACAAATACTTTCCACCACGGTCTGGCGGTGGTGGTTGTAGTGGTGTCGTAGTAATATGGCGTTGGAGGCCGCCTCCGGGGAGTTTGTCGCGTTGAAGTGGTCGTAGTTCTCGTGGTGGTGCTGGTTGTCGAGGTTGTTGTTGGTCGTGTGGTCGTTGTAGGTGTAGTTGTTGTGGTGGTGGTGGTTGTTGTGGTGGAGGTAGTTGTCGGCAATGGTGTGGTAGTTGTCGTCGTCGTGTCATCATCGTCATCGTCACCTCTAAAGAACTCCCAGAATCCTCTCTTCTCTCTGTGGACCAGAAACGACTTGGCGTCCTCCGCGCTCTGCTGCAGCCAACTGAACGGAAGGATCACCTCTGAAAACATACCGGTAAAATGAAGATATCATTAGGGCTTACGGAAGCTCTTCCCAGGGAGACGGATCTATTAGCTGGGAACAAGAAGGAAGAAAGGAAGGAACTGAAAGATATATAGAGAATGAAATATAGAGGATTCTGCCGGGATAAGTTACGGTGATTTGATCTTTATGGGTTTTTAAAATGCGGTGCAATAAGGCTTCATTCACATGCAATGTCTATTTTCTAAATTCTATTTTCTATTTGCGGTATGTCTTATGATCACGGTCTGTGGCCTGAATATCCCGCGGCTCCCTTGTACGTGCTATTGGTCTATCTCTCGCTTTCCGTCTGGAATAGTCTCACATGTACAGGAAAGGCAGTCCTCTAAGGACTGTAGTCTGTTTCCCTTTATTCTGAACAGACGATACTCGTCACAAATTCCCACTTTGACACTTTTGATTAACCCTAACCTGTACTAATCAAATGAGTTTTTTAAAGCACTGAAATTGTTTGCATTGCAACGCATTTTGCAGCCAAACAAAAACAGAGGCATTCGTTTTGCAACCGCAACGCATTTTGCAACTAGTTTTATTACTAAAGCACTGGAACTGTTTGAAGAACTATACATATAAAAGTGTATAAGGATGGGGAACTTATACACCGTGCCCCGAATTTTCTTTTTCAGTTCCACATTTATGGCATGCTTATTAGACATTTATCCCCGTACATTTGTGACTAAAGTCCTTCGGCATTACATTGCCATTATAAATGTTGGGGGTGGGGCTGTTCTGGATGTATTTTTCTTTTTTTTTTCAAGTTATAATTTCTGTTATCTCTTTTGGTTGCAAAATACGTTTCTTCAGCAAAATGCATTTTCACGTTTTTATTTTCAAAATGCGACCCTACAAGAAGCACCAAAAAAAATCGTTCAATTGCAAATTACGGCTCTAATGTTCCTATAAACCACGAGCACTCATTTCCTATGGTGAAAATTGATTAAAAAATTGAGCATAAATCAAGTGTAGTGCATAGCTTTCACCATCCCTTAAAAGTCACATCAGTCCTCAACATATTAACATCTGGCTCAAAAATATTTTCCCCGCGTTTACACGTCTGAATTAGGCCAATAGTTGATAAATTAGTTGAAAGAATCACCGAGATCATAATATGATATTTTTTATTTAACAAGGAACAAGTTATTAAATGGTGTTACGGACGTTTTTCCTTTGTGTAGCTTACAGTATATCTATATATATATTGTTTTACTGCCATAAGAGGCTTATCATTTTGAGGGTTAAGGGTAAACAGCCGCTGATCAATGACTGCTAATTCATAATAATCTCTCTCTGCATTAAACAGGGAGTTAAGCATGCCCTCTCTCTCTTTCTGACATTAAATAATATATTAAAAACTCTGAATCAGCAACACTTTCTTCTAGAGACGCCTAGACCCCCCGTTGCTTTATCTGATAAAGGACGAGGACTCCGGTACTTCCACTATATCTGATCTCAGTGGAAAGTCCTTGTTTAACACCACGTCCAACAGAGCTGGAGTGGGTTCGGGAGTGGTCACTGTCTGGTCAGAAATTTCACTTAATTCTATACAGGTGTGACAAGGTTTAACTAGCGGGCAGCGTCCAGATGACTTCTTTTAAGAAGTTAAAGCGTCTGATGCCTGGCTGTCGACGTTTAAATGGCTATAAGATTCACAAGACTACGAACCTCACGATGACTGAGATGTATTATATAAATCCACGATTTTGAGAATGGGGTCCGCTATGAAGTGGGTTTTTTCCCATTTATTGAATTTTACTTTTAAAGACGTCCAATACTTGCGCGAACTCTTTCGAGTATGAAGATGCTTTTAACTGTCAGCACGTTTTCCTAGATAATAACTGTGCAAGATAAGAGGCGGTAAAAGCGGTGTAGTTTGGGTTTCACTTTAGTCAACTTTAAACAAAATATTGGACCTTATCCAAGGAGATGCACGTGGAAAAATATTTGAAAATAGCACTGAACAAACGTCCATATGTCCGAAGATGTTTTTCTGGAAAATAAACAACTCCCTCCTTTAGGGAGCTAAAGTAAAACGAAGTGTGTTGCAAGAGTTAATGTTTCTGCAGCACGTGGAGTCGTTCTAATCTCAGCACAGGGGAGTTTGTTAAACTATTCCAAGACTATGGTCTTATCGGAAAGGAAGACGGCAAGTTATGATCTGTGTTGCATTAAATCGAGGACCCTTCAAATGTGTTTAAAATGAAGTTAACAATAAGATGTATTGGTTTTATTTTTACACAGATTAAAATATGTTGCGCAGAAAAAAATAACAATGTCGTACGTCTTGTATGCATAAAAAGTGAACACTAACAAAATAAAATGTAGCTACTGCATGCCATGTCCGAGAAAAAGAGTAGTATAACTAATCTACCAGTCGTTAACCCAGGTGCATGTGTACGAGAGGAACTAGATGGTTGGGACGGGAGCAGGAATCCAGATACATCGGAAAATTTCTTGTAAATTATTGTTTATTCAGAAGTCAAAACCAGACGGTGACTGCTGATGGCAAGGAGTGCAAGTGTGGCGGG
>NW_019775920.1:0-34145 GCF_001039355.2 Lingula anatina | reverse complement strand
TATATATCTGTCGTATTGAACGAGGGGGGGGGGGGGGGGCGTGTGGGGCGTGGATTTAATTAGAAAAAAGGATAAATAATATTGAACCCATCGTGTGTTACAATAATAATAAAAATAATATTCAGAATTTTTTATAAGGCACATTCACTAAAAATACAATTCCCATACAAATATATTAAAATTTAAAAGATAAGGACTGACACTTAAAAGAACATAATATTGATTTACTTTCAAAATTGATAAGATTTTGAGAGTTGACTTGATTTATGAAATAAATAAAAAACATGCATTTTCCCTTAAAAACACGAGTTTGAAAGGAATCTCCAATTGTCGCCTTTCTAATAGTCGACGGTGATTCATTTCAAAGCTTTGGAGTATATATATATATATATCTCAAATGCACAGTTCTACCTCATATAACTATTACTATGTTAAAGAGAGAGGGAGAGAGAGAGAGGAAGGAGAAGAAGAGTTAAACAGCATGGTATTACTATGAGGCACTTGTCGTTGCTTACTTCGTGCTTACTTCGGTACAGATGGGTCTCTATTTTATGGAGAAGCGGAGCAAGGGGTGCATTAGTCTTACTATAGAAGATTATCATTTAATATTCCGTGGTCTGACAAATATTTAGTGAGGTGCCCCCCCCTTGCCGTGGACACGACATGGTTGATTGACTTTCGGAAAAAAGCTGTTCGAATACGTGGTTTAATTCGACACATTGCTGCTGCTGGCAACAAACAGCGTTGTGATTTTTTAAGGTCGATTTTCTTTGTTAATTATTTGTCCTATAGAATTTTCGTCCAGTAAACAAATACATTTAACTTATAAATACTGATACTTGGCGAGTTCCTTGTCACATGTAACATTGCCGTAAAGTATCACTATGTGAATCCCACGTATGGCGGAGTTTCACTATACACAGTAATTAATTGAAGGTTCTTCTACTGGTTAAGAAATACCCAAACCTTAGATTATTGCATTACACTTCACGAAACGCAGACTGTTTACTTAATATTCACCTTTCAGTATATCCTCTTAAACACCGTTCATGCATGGATCAACTTAAACGTTCACACATTTTCATATTTTAATTATTTTTTATTACAAAATTAACTTTATGATAATTTGCTCTATAAAATAAGAATAAGTACATGCCCTATGCACTGGAAAATTCCTGGGTACGTCAAAAGTATTATCTCAAACTAACATTTTTATTTACTTAGAATTATTTGATTTTTTTAAGGTAAGCAGAGCCAACCTATGGCAGACTACAATTTTTTAAATCAAAATTAAAACTTGGGACCATGACGACACATTTTACCGTAGTAAACTTTCAATGTGCGTCCCTTTAGGTTACAATGGCACAGAGGTGACAGCGCATTCATCAAGTGAACCGGAGAATGCTTGACACATTTTAGAAACATTAAAACAGGGCAAGGTTCTGACTTAACATTAATTACAGTTCGAATGGGTACGTCTCTGTGGTACTGAAGAATGCTGCGATAAAACCGTTAGGTCAATTATTTCTGTTTCTAGGAACAAAAACAAACTTTTTACACGCAGCGTCTTTTCCACAATGTGTGGGGCATTTCGACTTCTCCATGAACAATACTTAAAGTATACCTGACAATGACTTCAGGATGTTATTATCAAAACCGTCCGACTGCTTGAAGAAAGACCGAGATCAGAGACAGAGAGAGAGAAAGAGAGAGAGAGGGGGGGGGGGGAGAAACCAAGAGAGAGAGAGAGAGAGAGAGAGAGACTGAGAGAGAAAGAGAGACCGAGAGATAGAGAAGGGGGGAGAGAAAGAGAGACCTAGAGAGAGAGAAAGGGAGAGAGAGACCGAGACAAAAAGAGAGAGGTTGGTCAGCAGTACCATCTGACCACAGGGGGTGACTGTATTTAATTTTTGTTAGAAAATTGAAGCAAAGAATTTTTAAAATTCGGTAAAAGACTTGACGTCAGAGACTTCTCTGATCAGAAGGTAGGTCGATAGCAGCAGTTATCACAGTGGTGATTTCCAAGTGTACTAGTAAGTAATAAAAAAGTATACGAGAATAGAACTTTGAGACACTTCAAAAGCGCTGACGTGAGTTCAAAATTTTGAGAAACAACCGCATTTGTAATGTGTAAACGTAGAAAACCATTCAACCGTAAAGTGAGTTTCTTTAAATATTGTACAGCTCAATTCAAGCGTATTTGCCATGTGTTCCAGTGAAATGTACACTTTTCCAGATAAAACATATGGCTGCGTATATTTCATTTCCTGTGATATTTCAACTCACCTTCGTGGTGTGGCTTTTCCGCGCCTCCAGTTAGACCGGCTAGTACAACTGAAGAAAAAAAAAAACATAGAGGTGATTATTGACTGTTAATGAGTGTTTACTTATGAGGTGAACCTTACACAGTGGGGTAAAAACCCGTTTATTAGAGGAAAGACCGCGGCACTGAAAGTGTAGCTTTTCTCAAGACGCGGTGGTAATCAAGGGGACGCACTAGATGGATCCATGGGACCCGATCCCATGGGGAATGGGGGTGGGGGCGTTGTGAACCTGTGATTGATAAATGTTTAAACCAGATGAGCGTATGATTTCTGGCGATAATAGATAAAAAGAAAATGTATAAAGTCACTGTGCGTCAGATCCCCCCCCAACCCGTGTAAACGAGTTATTTCCCCCCTTATTAGTTGGCACATGGGGTGCTGTATAGTAGAAAATCAATGTGACCTAAAATCGAAGTACAGTTTGTCGTACATCAACGTGCACCGACCCTCTTATTGATATAAGACAAACACATTGAGGTATTTATACACAAGCAAATTAACAATTCAGTCAGGATTACAACAAATATTGGTCTACTTCGCACGCCCTGTCTTGTGATTCACTCGCCACACCTGTGAACGTCTAAAGAATCGATCAAATATTACTTCTCTGCTCTTTCATCAAATGGTTTGTTCCACCACGCCTTCTCCATTGTCAGTTCATTTTACCTGCTGTTTTATTGTTCTGTTTTCAAACAACATAACCCGCCTTCAATTGGTTAAAGTTTACCGTGTCTACAGCGTTCTACTACACATTATTACGCGTCGTCACGCGCCGATACATACCGTCATAATGTAAACATAAAACGCCAGATGTACCAGTTGTTGAAAAGTTATATACCAAACAAAACGAATGAAAAAAAAAATACCGAAGAGAAACAGTCGAGGAAAAATCTTAATGTGCCTCAACAAGATGTATGCCCTCCCGGAGAGCCCGAGGCTCGCCCGTTGAGAAAATGGTGAGAAACTTACCTGTAGTTAAAACAACAAGCGAGGTGGTTAACGCGGTAAAAGTTGCCATGATCCTCAGGTAAGTCCGTCCACTCTGATGAACGCTGAAGCCGCTGCTAACCTACATGGGGTGATCGTAACGTATGACTCTCTCGTGAACTCTGCGGCTGCTTTTTCAAACACGCCAGATTTACTCACGCACTAGTTGAGGCGGCAAAGGGGGGGATAGACAGGCGATTTGGGGCTCCTCGGCGGAACTGTCTTTGGAGTTTGAAGGTCGATTTACACATAAAAGAAGAATTTTCAAATAAAGCCACTTATTTTATTATGAATCTGAAAACAATTAACGCGCAGCTTGTCTTGCGTTATGATTTCCTTTTATTACACAGTTTCTGCGCGGTGGTTATCTTTTATGGAAATCGAGTATAAATAACAATATTTCAATCTTTATTGCACCCTGCTCCACGTGCGTCACTGGGACAAATGAAACCAAAAATTGTGGCAACTAAAAAACATCATAAACAAGGCGTCTACCTTTATTTATTTACAAAACATCACACTGAAATAAAAAGAAATATCAATGAATAGCCGCTCTAAGTGGATGCCGTTGGAACCCGGCGTCGTTCATGTTGTAGCTGTTCTTGTACAAGACGCCTGTAAATCTGGCAGACGATACAAAATCCACTAATGTGTCAGCTGCGGGTGTCATCCTTGGCTTCAAGGTTTCAAGTTTTTTTTTTTTGTGATTTTGTATCTTGTAACGGATGTTAGTTTTTCCGTTGTAGTACTTTGTCCGTTTTATACCACTTTGTTCTGGAGGCTCAGCTATGCCTCGCTGACAACATTGCTTGTTCTTTATATTCCTATAATTTGTTTTGACAAGAGTTATTCAACTTTATATCAATTGAAGAGCTAGTTGATTTGAATTGACTGAGGAGTATTTGATAACTGTCTTTTTTTCCAAATGTCCTATTTTTCCCAGTGAACTGCCATCATGGCCAGACCCTTATCCCGAAAAAGAAGAAATTATTAAACGAAAAACAAAACTATTGCTAAAACAATTACTTCTCAATCGAGAGGTTGAACTGTGTTATTTCAACACTGTTGCTGAGGGCAAACAGGCATTCACGTGGAAAGGGCACGCAACCGAACACAAACCCAAACAAGAATGTTTCCACAGGAAAAAAAAAACGTCAGTTACAGTAACAGCAGCTAGGATGTAGTTAAAGCACAGACTGTTCACATCATGCACGTTCCGCTCTCCACCTAGATAGTTATATGACTGTCCCAAAGGGAATGAAATGAAAGAGTTTGGGGTGAGGCCAGTCCCCAAAGACAGCTCGGATTCCCTAGAAGCCAGATTAATAGTGGATATGGGGCGAGTTTGTGGGCGTTGTTTCTTCGATCATACTTGGAATGTGATGCAGTTTTACCAGCGTCGAGTGAGACATGGTGAGACAGCAATTTGTGTATTTCTATGACCATTCAATTATTATTATTCGAAAACATAACAAATATCAAACGCTATATAACCTGCCCAGTCCGTCACCCCCTTACGACAGGCTCTTCATTATACGTGAAGATTTATGATATGTAAACAACAAACACATAAAAAACTTTAAATCTTGTGCCGCCCAGATACAGTTTAGGGAGTAATGTTCGGTCAGTTTCTCTGTCATTATCCACTCAACACCTCGCCGTCCGTTCTTACTTTCACTGAAGCCAGTCACATGGTATATTGAGTATTTTCACCTCCCCTCTTTCCCAACTCCCAACCCTCTATTTTCCATTTCTTCATTCATGCGTTACCACGCTTTTATAACCTTAAACTATAGCATGCGGGCTGTCACATTCGTCTTCTTCAAAATTTTCCCGAAAAAAAGTCTACAAAAAACCTCAAATGTTCGATGGAAAACGGTGGCGCTGCGTTCCTAATCGTTTTATCGTCTTCTCCGTGCGGAAAAGGATTGCCATTTAACTGTGGGAGGACATATCTGAATAAGATGTCCTGTTGATTATTGCCGACTGTCGCTCGCTTATACAGAGTTTTATTGAGAAACATTTAAATGTAAATATCTAACTTTAATAGAGGGACAGAAATGCAATAAAAGCACCAGATACGGCTTTTCCAACAGTTACTGGAGCCGACTGGATCAGGCGTGTACCACAGTGGTCACAGGTCTCGAGGGTTGCCATGGAGATGAGGGACAATGTCACCCACGAAATCACTCTGTCCCAAAGACAGGTCATTGCTTCGGTCCCAAACTGGGCCCATGTAAAGGAAGAACATATCTCATGGGATTGCTGTTATTTGTCAATTAATAAAAGTCTACGATAAACCAGCCTACTCGCTTCACCAGGAAGCTTCCTGCAGACGTAAATCTTTGGCAGTTTGGAGGTAAAACCAATTCAAAATTAAACCTCTGTTCCAACCTCTGTTCAAACTCCTAAGCTGGAGTTATTTGGAGGAGTTTTTAAATAAGTTTGTATGAACTCTACTTCCCAAGGAGGCATGAAGACGTTCTTCTGCTACTTTAGTCAATAAAGTGAAAGAGAAGAAGACAGAATGTCAGTAGCAAGCCTTTCATGACAGTTAAATATATTGGGAAAGCCGACCTTTGACGCGATACGAAGTGCATTTAAACTTTTCCTAGAGGCAAAGATTGGCCTTTTACTATCGATAGAGGTCTACCGCACTGCCCCAATAGTTCACAGTGAATGTGAGCGGTCAATCCAGGCCACTCTGAGTAGAAAGAGAGAGAGAGAGAGAGAGAGAGAGAGAGAGAGAGAGAGAAACAGACAAAGAGATTGAACAGGTAGACTAATGGCTAAACAAATACAAAAGTGGGCACACAATCAAATGGAAGGAAGAATGTAGCCAACATGCAGGAAAAGGGAGGGAGGATAGAATGTCGCTGCACACCTAGATTTATAAATAAATCGCTGACATATGCGTGGCCACCAAATTATATCGCAGTCATCTTTGAAGGAAAATAATGGATATGATTATGTGGGGGAATAATTATCGAGGAAAACTTCAACATAATAAATTATTTTTGCATCTGGGTATATAAGTTGTATTGTGTCAGTTTTTATCCCCAAGTCACGTGACTCTCTCTCACACACCTCCGTGTAACAAGCAGTTTTCTCATAAAAAACACACACGCACAGGGACGGGATTTGTTTATGGCGATTAGATGTTACATTGAGAAACTGAAACGTTCCCGGTTCCACGAGTTAATCACCGCTGCCCTCATGCTCCCCGCCATCCATCATGCCGGCCTCCCCACACCTCGACAGCTCCACTCCTAGCTACCGTACAGAACACAACTCAATACATAGAGATCATAATGGGGTCTTCGCCCAGGGAAACGGTTTAAAAATACAAATTGTTTGCCTCAAGACCAGTGTATTTTAAACTTTTTTCTACTTTTCAGTTTATCTGTATTTGGTGTGTGGCTTATTTGGAAGCGGTTTCCACGTGACTTACCAATGTACACGCAATGTTTCTATTTTTATTCGTCATTTTTAAGTTTAAAAAATATATCACAAAGCACGATGCTCGGATTTCTACTACCACATATTGTTAAATGCCTGATACGTTAAGTTTTGTTTATGTATTTTGTTGTCATTGGACTTCCCACGAAAAAGGAGCAAGCGTTAAGTTCACACCAAATTTAGCACCGGGGATAAAACGGTATGCGTTTAACTCGACGTCTTTTGATCTAGGACAACGATATTATGCGTCAAACGCACCGGTGGAGGTGAAAAGCAGAAGTACAAATTACATTTAACGCTTAGAATATACCTGTAGCGTCAGTGTTTTATTTGAAGTGAACCCAGCAGTGAACTCCTGGAACAACATAAACGCCTTCACTTTACTCTCATTTTCCCTAAGTAAGATACGCAACTTAGATAATGTTTTTTTTAGAATTAACAATTATTATACAGTGCTTGAGATTTCCAACATGTGGGATTTAAATGCTCATTTAGAAATGGAAGGACACAGAATTAAAATAAACCATGATAATTAACTTGTCTACTAGGTGATAATAATTTCTGCCTTGATTGTATGCTGACTAGCTTAGACATATAGTATCACACTTACTCCTCTCGCCAGTGCTGGCTGTCCCCAAAAGGAAAGACGTACGTTTGGAATTCAGCAAGCTGGGGGAGGGGCTGCCAATGGATTGTCTGGCTCAATAAGGTCGTCTCGACACTCCGAAGGTTCGTTGGTCCGAAAAATGGCAACATTTGCATCGTTTTTTAATCAAGTGTTAATTGGACCAAAGGTTCTATAGTGAACATTCGGACCACTGACCCTTCGGATTATTGCTACAGCCCCGGCTCAAACAAGCGACGCTCCACTACTTGTTCGCCTTCAGCCCGACTCCTACAGTGTACCACTATACACTTTCCTTGCTTATTGTCGGGTCCAGTGGTGTAGAGCCTATTATGAAACCCGACAGTATTAAATTTTATTAACTGGTGCATGAAATAATTGGCGACTGCACCCTCCCAAAACATAACCCCGGCAGAACTGCTGAGACGCAAACTGGCCAGCAAATGAATTTTTTCTAAATTAATGAAAAATTGTTCCTACTCTTCTCCCTCAAATATTTAACTTATGGAAATAACTCCTTCGTTTGTTGTATCCTCAGTTCGACAATTCTACCTGATCCTCTGCCAACAGTTTGTCTCTCCTAACACATTTCTGACAATCTTTTAGGCACGCGTCACAATCATGTTGAGACAGTACAACTGTCCAAATGTACCTGACTCGGACGAAGTCAGACAGAAGCGAGCACTGTTCAAGCTTAGAAAGCATTGCTTTGTGAAAAGTGGTCGATAATTGTGGAAAGACAAGAACGTGCGTGAATTCCGTAGAATAAATTCGGATGATTGGAATTTCGAATTTCGTATTTAAGAGATGTTTGTGTAGAGCAAATAAACAAGTTTTTTTTAGAAATGATAACAAAAGAAACACTGTGCCTAGAATATAGCAGACAAAATAGGACCGAGCCTTGGGGCAATATACAGAGATATCTACCCCCAGCAAACATATTATGCCCCGGGACAAATTAAATTATATTATTCTATAATGTAGGCCTAACATAGTTATTGTATGTGGAATAATATGATATCCATTGAAAAACTGTATATGCGTAACTGTTTTTAAATGTAACATGGACGTATTGTCGAATTAATTATAACTGTTTATTAACAGATACATGGAAGAATTGAGGAATACACCTGCCCATTATTGATCCCAGCACCTGAGTTCAATTTGACAATGAATAAAAATGATCAAATATTTTTTAACCTCCCAGAAACTCTCGTATCTCTCTCGTGTCTCTCTCGTATTCATTGTACAGTTCTACTTGATGTTCAGTAGGAATGCTGTGATTGACGTGTGTTTACGTTACCGTCAATCAAGCTGTCAAATTTGACAGCTTTGATTGACACCTTTCAATCACAGGAGGTAAAAGTTCCTTTGAGGGATGACGGTGATTCTCCGCACTTGACAGCTTCCATCAAAGTACGTAAGACTAAACTGTGAGGTATTGGGACCGTCAAAGAAATAAGAAATAATCATCTGGTCATTACATGTTTACAAAATTATAAGACAATCTGATAAGCTTTTAAGCATTTAATTAACACAGAGACAATTATATTTTGCTCCAGACAGCGCTACAGCACGGTTTGCACTGTTCGCGATTGTACTCATTTTCAACTATTATACTTAGGTCGCTATATAGGGCCTACATGTTTATCATGAATACTGCTGCAACCCAGAAAGCTAATAAAAATATTTATTCCCTCTGCGAAAGCTCCTCTCTGTTTCTTTCCAAAACCAGTCTTTTTCCTTTCCCCACCCTTTACTCTAGTTATTATTATAGTAAACCTCTCCTATCTTTCAATCACTATGTTGAATATGAAAAAGATTACATGGCATCATAAGGTGCTTCACTCTATCAAGTACGTTTGCATAGCTCCCTCACAAAAAGGTAGTATTTCAACTGATGCGCTGCAATTTTATAAATATTTTTTATGGAAGCGATATGCATGCGATGACCTCGTCTCTTCCGTTATGCCCATGTAAGTGTCAAACTGTGGTTGAGAAGAAGTTGCTTTCGTGATCACCCAAACAACGTTTCCTTTTAATTCCAGGCATTGATTCAGCATGTGACCAACACCCTGTCACGTGAACCGCCGGATATGACGACATCGACCACCTGACCCGTGCGTGTAAATAAAGCGTATAAATATTTATTTATTCTATTTTCTTTGGTTGCCTTTCATTTTGTGGGCCAGCACTTATGTCTTAATGCTACATTAAAATGAAATAAAACGAGACAAATAAGATTTCTTGTCTTCAACTATCTGTGAAAATTGTTCATTTGATTCATACATTACCGATATACGTGACCAAATAATATGAAGGTGTTGTTTTCTGATTCCATTGATTGTTTTCTGTTGTCACGACTTTGTGAGTGGCTGTGACTTTGTATATGTGCGCACTGCGTTTTATGGCCCTCATTTCTTATTTGTTACTTAAATATGATACATATACGTTACCAAATAACGTGAAGGTATTGATTTCTGATTTCATTGTTTGTTCTCTGTTGTCGTGACTCTGTGGTTGCGTGCGACGTTGTATATGTGCGCACGCTTGTTTTTACGTCGCTTATTCTTCTTTGTAACGTTAAAATGATACATACGTTACCATGAAGCGTGTAAATATTTATTCTATTTTCATTGGTTTTCTTTCGCTTTGTGGGCCAACACCTATCTCTTTTATTTGTGTTTCATAAAAATAGTGTTGGCGCACAAAAGGAAAGACAACCAATGAAAATAGTTTAAAAAATAGTTACACGCTTTATGGTAACGTATGTATCATTTTAACGTAACAAAGAAAAATGAGCGACGTAATATACAGCGTCACACGCAGCAACAAAGTCGCGACAACAGAGAACAAACAATGAAAACAGAAAACAAAACCTTCACATTATTTGGTAACGTATGTATCGGTGACGTATGTATCATATAAACAATTTCAACAAACGGTTTCAAGACAAGTAATCTTCTCTTGCCCTGCTTTTCCTTCTTAGTGTCATGTAGTATGCCGTAAGAATAAGGCGTTTGCTCACAAAACGGACAACAAACAATACAAAATAAAAGTATTTATATTCTTATTCGTTTCACTTAATCGTATATAAATCATTTATTGTCTAATAACTCGCAACGAAATCACCCAAACACCGCAACAAATCCAAATCGTTTTATTTCGTTAACCATTGCTATGATCTGTTGCATGCCTGTCTGCGTCACAGAATGGGTACATACCACGCATTAACTGTACTTCACCCACTCTCAAAGTATAACCCTCTACCAACTTCTCATATCCAATACTTCTGCTATTTTGTTGAACACATTCAAATTTTAACCACATTTTATCATCATCATTCAGTGCCCTGCTGTTCAGCGTTGGCGATCATGTCTCTCCACACATCTAGGTCTCCACCTTTTATACATTTCAATAAACCCTTTTAGTGGTTGCATTCTTATCTGTATTACCGAATGCGTACATACCACGAATGAATTGTACATCAGAAACTATCACCTTCTCAGTCTTATCACTACTACCACTTCTTTGTTACCTACACCCTGCTTTCACCTTTTACACTGTTTAAACAACACTCATGAATACTACAAAACGTATACCCTTTTTCAATACATCAGCTTATAGCAACTGGCCCCTCTTATACCTTCTCTTATAAACATTACTTCTCTGACCTGCTTATAATCTCTTAGTATGCCATCGATACTATTTAAATATTCTTTAATCACACATTTGCAATTTACTTCACCAGTCCGACGCAGACGGCTGAAACAGTCTCGAATGAAAACTACTCGTCTCGCTATACCTTTTATACTAATGCACAATACTCAGTCTGCGCATCTCAGATTCCCCGCCCTGTGAATTCATTTCCTCACCTGACTCGCTTCTCTAACACATTTACGTTGACTCGTTAAACGACAATAAATTTAATATGAAGGTGTTGTTTTTTTATTCCATTGATTGTTTTCTGTTGTCACGACTTTGTGAGTGGCTGTGACTTTGTATATGTGCGCACTACGTTTTACGGCCCTCATTTCTTATTTGTTACGTAAATATGATACATATACCAAATAACGTGAAAGTATTGTTTTCTGATTTCATTGTTTGTTCTCTGTTGTAGTGACTCTGTGGTTGCGTGCGACGTTGCATATGTGCGCACGCTTGTTTTTACGTCGCTTATTCTTCTTTTTTACGTTAAAATGATACATACGTTACCATGAAGCGTGTAAATATTTATTCTATTTTCATTGGTTTTCTTTCGCTTTGTGGGCCAACACCTATGTCTTTTTTTTGTGTGTGTTTCATTAAAATAGAGTTGGCGCACAAAAGGAAAGACAACCAATGAAAATAGATTAAAAAAATATTTACACGCTTTATGGTAACGTATGTATCATTTTAACGTAACAAAGAAAAATGAGCGACGTAATATACAGCGTCACAAGCAACAACAAAGTCGCGACAACAGAGAACAAACAATGAAAACAGAAAACAAAACCTTCACATTATTTAGTAACGTATGTATCGGTGACGTATGTATCATATAAACAATTTCAACAAACGGTTTCAAGCCAAGTAATCTTCACTTGCCCTGCTTTTCCTTCTTAGTGTCATGTAGTATGCCGTGAGAATAAGGCGTTTGCTCACAAAACGGACAGCAAACAATACAAAATAAAAGTGTTGATATTCTTATTCGTTTCACTTAATCGTATATAAATCATTTATTGTCTAATAACTCGCAACGAAAACACCCAAACACCGCATCAAATCCAAATCATTTTATTTCGTTAACCATTGCTATTAGGTGTTGCATGCCTGTCTGCGTCACAGAATGCGTACATACCACGCATTTACTGTACTTCACCCACTCTCAAACTTTAACCCTCTACCAACCTCTCATATCCAATACTTCTGCTATTTTGTTGAACACATTCAAATTTTAACCACATTTTATCATCATCATTCAGTGCCCTGCTGTTCAGCGTTGGCGATCATGTCTCTCCACACATCTAGGTCTCCACCTTTTATACAATTCAATAAACCCTTTTAATGGTTGCATTCTTATCTGTATTACCGAATGCGTACATGCCACGAATGAATTGTACATCAGAAACTATCACCTTCTCAGTCTTATCACTACTACCACTTCTTTGTTACCTACACCCTGCTTTCACCTTTTACACTGTTTAAACAACACTCATGAATACTACTTAAACCACGGCTAGCGCGTAGAACAAAAGACTCGGCCGTGCTGTATTCGACATACAAGCACGTCATGTACGAGTGCGTTCCACGGTGTGTTGCACTACTAGTGTAGTAGCCAATCAGAGGCCGTGGTTTAAGCCAGATACAACACTCGTCGCCGAGCTGTACGTGAAAATTACTCGTGTATTGTCTCGCCTGCGGCTCGCCAATACACTCGTAATATTTCACGTACAGCTCGGCGACTCGTATTGTATCTATCACAAAACGTATACCCTTTTTCAATACATCAGCTTATAGCAACTGGCCCCTCTTAAACCTTCTCTTATAAACATTACTTCTCTGACCTGCTTATAATCTCTTAGTATGCCATCGATACTATTTAAATATTCTTTAATCACACATTTGCAATTTACTTCACCAGTCCGACGCAGACGGCTGAAACAGTCTCGAATGAAAACTACTCGTCTCGCTATACCTTTTATACTAATGCACAATACTCAGTCTGCGCATCTCAGATTCCCCGCCCTGTGAATTCATTTCCTCACCTGACTCGCTTCTCTAACACATTTACGTTGACTCGTTAAACGACAATAAATTTAATATGAAGGTGTTGTTTTTTGATTCCATTGATTGTTTTCTGTTGTCACGACTTTGTGAGTGGCTGTGACTTTGTGTATGTGCGCACTACGTTTTACGGCCCTCATTTCTTATTTGTTACGTAAATATGATACAAATAGGTTACCAAATAACGTGAAGGTATTGTTTTCTGATTCCATTGTTTGTTCTCTGTTGTCGTGACTCTGTGGTTGCGTGCGACGTTGTATATGTGCGCACGCTTGTTTTTACGTCGCTTATTCTTCTTTGTTACGTTAAAATGATACATACGTTACCATGAAGCGTGTAAATATTTATTCTATTTTCATTGGTTTTCTTTCGCTTTGTGGGCCAACACCTATGTATTTTATTTGTGTTTCATTAAAATGGTGTTGGCGCACAAAAAGAAAGAAAACCAATGAAAATAGATTAAAAAATATTTACACGCTTTGTGGTAACGTATGTATCATTTTAAAGTAACAAAGAAAAATGAGCGACGTAATATACAGCG
Source organism: Lingula anatina (assembly GCF_001039355.2). Next base: position 20,443 of record NW_019775920.1, on the reverse strand, counting down.
TCACACGCAGCAACAAAGTCGCAACAACAGAGAAAAAACAATGAAAACAGAAAACAAAACCTTCACATTATTTGGTAACGTATGTATCGGTGACGTATGTATCATATAAACAATTTCAACAAACGGTTTCAAGACAAGTAATCTTCACTTGCCCTGCTTTTCCTTCTTAGTGTCATGTAGTATGCCGTAAGAATAAGGCGTTTCCTCACAAAACGGACAACAAACAATAAAAAATAAAAGTATTTACACGCCACATGGTAACTATTTTCATTGGTTGTCTTTCGCGCTAACACTTATGTCTTAATGCTACATTAAAGTGAAAGAAAACGAGACAAATAAGATTTCTTGCCTTCAACTATCTGTGAAAATTGTTCATATGATACATACGTTACCGATATATACATGACCAAATAATATGAAGGTGTTGTTTTCTGATTCCATTGATTGTTTTCTGTTGTCACGACTTTGTAAGTGCGTGCGACTTTGTATATGTGCGCACGTTTGTACGTCGTTCATTCTGTTTGTTACGTCAATATGATACATATAATACGTTACCGATACATACGTTACCATGAAGCGTGTAAATATTTATTTATTCTATTTACCCGACGGCAAGAATAAAGCTAACCTGAAGTGATTGTTAATTAGTGTGAGATGACACGTACCAAACAGTGAAATTAACCCGAAATAATGAAATCCAGCTTTTTAAATAATTTTTTTGATGCTTTTAAGTATGAAGAAGGCTTTTGGTTAAATTTGGAGTTTAGATCGTAAACTTTAACTATTTTTATCGTTTTGAATTACATAGGTGAAGAGTTAATATCAAACAACGAAAGAGAAACATTTGTATCAAAATTTAGGCTAATTTCTTTAATAATATTTTACGCGTGTTTAATTATAATTCTTCCTACTCTGTATGCTGCAGAACCAAGGAGTCAGTCTTTCGGCCGGCCACCCTTCGCCCTGTTAATGGGAAGATTGTTTACTGTTGATGAACAAATTTAAAAGGACAGAAATGTTACGGGTGAAGATGGGAGAGATCCTGTATGCAAATATAGACTGAATTATATTAAAAATATGGCCTACAAAATGTTAATTACTCAAACAACTGAAAAGTCTTTTTGGAAAAAAATGCATTCTATCCATGAACAAAGCAAAAAGAAATATCAGTTCAATCGTGTTTATAGTATGTATATAGCAATAACGGTTTGAATCCTAATAAATATTACATGTATAAGTACGAGTAGTGTGTATTTGATCTTTCCTGAATTCATTAATTCAACTCTATGTGAATTCAATCAATTCATAGCTAAAATGTACAGGAAAGTTGCTTTCATTGCCGAACCTTTTTGGTAAAGTCACTTTTAAAAATCATTGTTGGCAAGTTCTTATAGTTAAAATCTCCGTATCAGAGTACAGTTATCAAAGTAGAGTGAAGCCACCGCGCATTAAAGGTCAATTAACGCTTAGACGAACATTTTATTGGGACCACGCTCAGCGTCGATCTTTATCTCAGCGAGCTAGGGTTAGACTCTTTTGTTAGCAGAAAGTAAGACACGATAACTACCCGACGTGGCAGGGCATGGTACTATTGTTAACAGAAACCAAACAGCACAAGGATAACAATGTTATTGCCATGGTTACCGCGCCGGGCCGTATGAACAACACCCGCAGCGACCCGTAGAGTAAGTAAGGGGACTTTCCGGCGGGTCTGTAGCTCCTACGTCAGTTTTTATCTAAGTAATAAACCTTATTTGGCTGAAACAAACCAACAGAATCCTGGCAAAGATGGATCGGTCTTTGACTTTGATTTATTTTTATTAAGCAGAACTGCGGCATATACTATCGTTGTACATAGTGTACTCCAGTTAGAATATCCCCCATGTACCAACCTTTTTGTTCACACAATTAATACAAAGTTATCTGAAACAAAGATTTAGTATTTACAAATATGCTTATATCCTGCCTTCATGTTTATATCAGTTTTGTAATTTACAACGATGTGGCAGCCCGGGTTCTGATTTAAACTGAATGTCATATTTCTGAACTATAGATTCACTGATCCGCTTCATTTTTTTAACTTGGCTTTTACTTGAAATAAACTTGTCTTTTTCGTGACTATAAATTGCATAAATTTTGTGCGGTGTAAAAGAAATATAAAAGCGCAAGAGATGTTCTTGTATTAAAGAAATGAATAAACTTAATGAACCAAACGGGAAGAAAAACGTAATGAGATCTCGCTTGGTTGTTGGACGTTCGGAAAACCATACGAAATCAATTATGTTGGTTCAGTTAATGTACACGTGTAATTTTTGATGGCTACCCGTTTACATGCCAGAGAGTAATGTCAGTGAAAATAACGTAGCATCTGCCAGTGGACCACCACTGAACATTGTCGCACGCATGGAGAATGGAATCGGATTGATATCGTAAGAAAAACATCAGCAGTTGGTTGTTAGTGCTGTGTTTCTATTTCTTGATAAGTCTGATTATGCGCGACCTTCTGAAACACCTTACAGAGATGGTCAACTGTGCAACTAAGATTTTGAATGGGGTCACCTTACTCTGTGTGTTTTAATTAAAAGATGGGAGTTTCCGTTGCTTCCAAAAGTCACAATCTATCACCAAATACTACCCACATTGCATCCGACCACAAAAGTCACACTCAAGTACTATTCTCATTGCTTCCGAGCACACCAAACACAATCTAATACCAATCACAACTGCACATGTCTATAAAGAGAATCGACATGTTAGCCTATGTCCTTAGCACTTCCTTTGTATATAGCATTGATAATTGAGTTATACAGGTAGTAAACTACATCAATATACATAACTAGAAATGCACTCAGAGAGCTAACGCAGACCTCTTCAAAGGAAACATGTTCAAAACGCATTCTTTTTTATTACTAATTAGGAAATTTCGGGTGTTTTATAGTGATTATTAGTTTTCAATACCACTTGCAAAGTTTACTTTCACCAGAATGAGTTTCTTGGAGATCTTAAAGAAATAATATGTAATGGCACTGTTGGTGGTAGTGGTTGTCACACCTTATAAAATCAACATTTCTTTAATACGCAGCTGTATCGCTGCAGATACACACACTTAAGCGCTAGACATGCGAAAGAAAGAAGACATACGATTATAATACATATTTCTGTGGATTTATGTAATGGGCTTATAAATATGATCCATGTAAAAGTGCTTTTTTCAATATAGATTCTTATGCTCATAATTCCCATGATCATACTTTACAATCAACATTGACTGAAAACAGATCAAAACAAAATCACATCTTAATCAATATATTTTATTGCACGAGCGATGTAAAATTTCATACATGTAATATAGAATATGTTTCCAAATTGTACCGGTCTATTTATGGGCAGAAAAAGTCCAGATCTTAAGAGGCACATGTACAAGGAACTGTTTGGAATGGGTCACGTGGTTGATGTCGTCATATCCGCTTGTGCACACTGCATAATTAAGGTTATGCGCGACATCAGTTTCTGGAATAGAGAGAAATGATTGATAATGACTTTTACACACGTACTACATAGATCACGCTAGCTATTAAAACGGACCAATAAAAGACTTGGTGGATTGACTTGTTGGAAAAATGTTAACAAAGGTTTCTCAACCAAAATAACCCAGATAATTTCCCACCGGAATCCACCCATGGCAAAGTGCCAAAATCCAAAATGGCCGCCACTGCGTAGGAGAGGGTAATTAAATGGAATCTGGGTAACTTTTCTAATGTTCAAAGGCATGGACATCCATTTGAAAATAGTTTGGAAGTCATCAGAGGTCAACGTCATGCATAAATGGCAATGTCAGTCTCAAAGAAAGGGCCAAATACTTTAAAATACATTAATTTTCTTTATTTTTTTCAGAAATGAACTTACATTATTATGATTTTTGTAGCTCCTATTGAGAACTGCATACAAGAGACCACCATTGAGAACGTCAAAACGTCGAATGATACCTGTCACAAGTTTCTACGTTGCCCAGTTTAAGTGCTATGCCCACTTAAATACCCCCCCCCCCCATCCATTGGCGGCCATTTTGGATTTTGGCACTTTGCTTTGGGTGGATTCTGGTGGAAATTTATCTGGGTTATATTGGCCATAACTGGACCTGATTCTGTTGAGAAACCTTTGTTAACATTTCTCCAACCTAAGTCGTTCGTTTACTGGGCTGACCCGTTTACAGAATAAATAGTGTTGGCCAAAACGATGACATTATCATCACGAATTATGTCATATTTTCAGACTGGATCAAAACGAAAATTACCTAAAAACATTTTTTCATCTTTTTCTCTGACTTGTTTTAAAAGCCATTAGGAATACATGCATTAAGCTGAAGTGATTCCAGTGTACAAACGAGAAAAAAAAATTAAAAATGTGACAGCATAACGTAATCTTACTCAATACTGACTCCATCCCAATGGGGCATGACTCCATTCATTCCTCTGTATTGAGGCTTTCCGTATCCAGCACTTTTGTATCCATAGCCTCCTCTATTGCTGTTGTATCTGTAGCTGCGATATCCGTTGCTATCGCCATATCCGTACCCTCGATCTAAATAGCTGTTGTCGCCATTTCCATATCCGCCTGGTTGGTATCCATAGTGAGTCCTTTTACAAAATAAAAAGACAAGCAATTTTTCAATTTCATCGGGATAAACTTTCAATATGAAAGAAGAAAACGATACAAGTCAAACATTCTTCAGTGGCACTCCTCTTATAAGACGTGCACTAAAGACTGAGCGTATCATTTTCTTTATAAAAATATCATTTCTTCGTATGTGTTTTCTCAATTCTCTTTTTTCTCTGAGCCGACGTCTTCACTCCCGTTCACCTCCAGCTAATAATGACCACCCAGCTTCACGTCTTACACCACTAGACGTCACTTCCGACACAATCCTGTCTCCTCCGGTTCCCCTTTTAGATAAATTGAGCATTGGTAAGAGTTAATTGCAGAAATAAACAATTATACAGTAAGTAATAAACCTCTCTCTCACACACACAAACACACACACAATCAAGAACTAACACACCTTTTACTCCCAGAGTCTCGCATAGAGGCTGCTGTCAAAGCCACGAGAGCAGCGAGTAGAATCAGCTTTATCATCTTGGCGGCAAAAGAGGCGTCGTCTGCTATCTGTTGAAGTGTGACTTGGAGCTTGACTGAAGTCGAAGTCTGTCAAAACTGGACCAAGACAAGCATTTTATACCATCCCGACACACAACGGGTCTGCGATTTAATATTTTGGAATCAGTATTTTGCCTTCAGAAATTTTTGATGAAGGTTGGGATGGTTAATTTGATATAAGACACATGCGGAATAAATCACCATTTATTTGCGTTTCAATGGGCAACGCATCATCAAACTATGAAAACTAATTCTCTTGACTTACTAACAGTCAGTGTTATTACAATGGAAAGAAAACAGGAGAGAAATGAAGACCAAGATAAATATATGCTCTTAGCAGCTGTTTCTAACTTTTTTGTTGCAATTATAAGATAGGACAGTCAAACATTTGGCAAGAAAGTGGCAGTAGCTAGGGGAATTTTTTATATTTATATCTTTATATTTTGACAGAGTGGAAAAAGCGTTTTGTAATAAATTCAAATCATGTTTCAATCACAAGACCATGCCACAAGCCCGCGTATCCTTGATACTCATCTAGCAAATGATAAATTGCAATTTCTGCTGATAGATGAATAATACCAATACTGAAAATTGAAAAAAACAACACCGATTTGTTTCTTTAATACAGTTATGGCAAGTCTAACCTTATTATCTATTCTGGTAAGAAGTAACAATAGGGTAGGACACTATATTTTACGACCTTTTCTTTTCTTTAGATAGTAATGCCCAGCCTTGGGTAGATTTAAAAGACGTTTTATGTTACAACTGACAGACTTACATAACAGGGTTCGTACCAAAAAGATGTGCTTGTCAGCTTTAAGGCACACTGGTACCTGAACCTGATGGATAAGTGTGATAGCTGCAATCAGCGCCCTCTCTCTCTCTCTCTCTCTCTCACACACATGCTAAGATAAAACATGCAGTGCAAATCATCGGCAAGAAATATAATTTTTTAACAGAAGGATGAGCTTTCTGTAATCCACATACATGTCTTTAAATGCAAAAAGAGACCTCCAAATTCTCCACTTATGTCAAGAGCTACATTTATTAGATTATGAAGCCTCGCAACACACACATACACACACACACGCGCGCGCGCGCGCGCACGTACATCTACACTAAGAGAGAGAGAGGGAGAGAGGATTGATTTGCATCAAAAGGCCATTAAATGGGTGGAGGATTATCACCTCTATCACCTTTGGAGACAACAGAGGACATCTAATAGACCTAAGGCTTATTAAACTACTAAGTACCAAAGGCGTTTTGAATCTATTCATGAAAAGGGTAGCAAGTTCGTACTAATTTGTCAGCGAAAATGTGGGTTTATCTTTCGGGGAGACGCGTTTATTTGTATTTGATGATTAGCTGTTTTTTTTTTTTTTAAATGGTGTTCATCGGATGATTTCGGAAATTCCAGGCTCTGTCATCTTAATTTGTGTGAAAAATGCATTAACAAAATTCTCATAATGTGTAAACTTTATTCTGTGTGTGTGTGTGTGTGTGTGTGTGTGTGTGAGAGAGAGAGAGAGAGAGAGAGTGTGCCCTTTAATTAAAGCAGACAAGTCACAGGATTAAGTCAGGTCCGGCGATTTCCAATCCTTTCCTCGTTTGCTTATTGCAATAAAAATCTTTACGACCTACTTAAGGCAATTACTACCGTGTCAAATACTCGTAAAATACTGTCGTAAATGTCTTTCTAGTTGTACATACCCCAAGGTTGAATGGTAAGGGTTAATTTGCCAACATGATGTCACAAAGACGCTGAGTTGAATAATAACGTCCTTTTCTTTTTCATTTTTTGTTGTTTGTATTACAATGAAATTCAGGGTTCATGGAATGTATTCCTCTTCTTCTAATTATTAGACAGATATCCAAAATATCATGTGTTTGAATGAGACGGGTGTGTCAGATAGTGTGGTGTTTTCTATCCTGTACAAGTCAAACTGTAATTAGTGGCCACAGAACCAGTCTTTCGCCGAGGTATTCGTCCACAAACCGAGATGAAATTTTCCACGCAACTTCTCTGTATAGAGAAAGCCTGACTGCTGAATTTTCTTTTTCCACTAAAGCTGAAGATAAGAAAGTGACATCATTTTGTGTTTTTTCCCCTCTTAGTCTCAATTTCTCTTGAATCTACCAAGTGCACTTCCAAGTTAATTTTCTTGTTATTTGATGAGTCTTCACGTTTAGTAACGAAGAGTTCAATATAATTGTTGCCTCAGAAATACATAAAACAAATGAGTTGAAGAGAACTACAAAGGGAAATACTAAGCCCGTTCAAGATCGCGGTCAGTTTTCAGTAATAAAAACGCACCTCAGTTTCAAGCTTGTGAAAACAAACCGTTGTAATTTTAATTTTAAAAAAACATTTATTTACCACCAGTTTCTCTTTTTCTGATATTCGAAATCTACAGAACTCGCGTCCTCTATCTTCAAATAATATTAATGCTCAACAACTTCAAGACTATGATAAATATAATCAAAATTTTAAATTGTAACTTAAAAAATTTCTTCTTGTATTAACCAGAGCCTTTCTTTGGTATTCAGAGATGTACTTACTGTTTCTATCAACATAAAAGATCATCTGAACACACACATACCCGCTTGGTTTTAGAGAGAACAAAAGCGACTGGTTTTTTTACTACGATAAAAATATTTTTTCTCTGAAATATAACCAGATATATTGCAATATCCTTTGTAGTTCTACCAGTATAATGTGATTTCTGGCTCACCAGACATATCTAGGTGACAGGCATTGTGTCAGTGTGATGCATGCGTTTCCTATCCTTTCTTATTTTTTTTATTTTTAATTTTTTTGAGAAAACATGTTGATTTTTTGAGATGACCACTAACTAACAAATAAACAGAGTCAGAACACAACATGCCTTCGGTCTTTATTATTTAGTGACGTTATAAGGTATTTTACTGTGGTTCATAGATTGGCAAAGTTAGTGCGGTGAATTGTTCCTTTCGGGTGTGATACAATGTGTAATTCATAACTGGACACTTTTCGTATTCACTCGTGTAAAGACGACTCAAACTTAGCAGCAATTACAAATTATAATTACAAATTATAATGGACTGATGTCAAAGACCTTTCTGACACGCCCTCAGCGTCTCTGCAGGGGCCGCACCTGAGAAGTTTTTTATTAACCAGTAATTATCGCGTACGTCCAAGGCTCCAGTATATGGAAATAGTTAACAAGGACGTTACACCAGGCAGTTACTCCCACTGGAAGAATTGTATTGGAAATTTGAGGCCTAATACCCCCTAAAGGTTTTTGGTCGCTAAGGACCTTGTTTCCCGTGGATTTGCCACTAATTGAGGTTCGTTAGGGGTGAAAAGGAATGAAATAGTATTGATATGATAATACCAAGAACCTCAGTATATAACAAAGCATGAGGTAAGGACAGTCGTTCTATCTATTTTATGAATATTTTCTTATTTGAATAATACACACACTGGACGATAGAAGTGTCACCCCCTGAATCAGAGTAATCAAAGTTATTAACCTGAAGAGGCGGAATATAAGCAATGTCAGAATATCGATACAGTTGAATTGTTCAGTCAGAACCGTTTCTTTTGTGGAATTTGATGTGAATAAAAGGATACCAGGAGCATATCATTCCACAGTCATTTATCTCCCCTAAAGTATTGGTTCAGTAGGAGTGACTCTTCTATTGTCCGGTGTGTGTAATTGTCATATAAAACTAAGAAAATAATTAATTAACCCGCCATTCAAGACAGATATCCTAAGTAGAAATAAATACTATCATTACGTATTCCTTTTGTGTCTCAGAATTGTATAAAACGCATGTCTTGTTCTAGTTTGGATCGACTTAGATTCCAGTCAAAATTCGAGTCACTCGGTCCGTCGGTAAGCAGACGACAACTATTTTCCCGCCAAGATGATGAAGCTGATTCTACTTGTTACTCTCGTGGCTGCCAGTTGAGATGTGGAGAAAGAGAGAGCAAGACATGAGAGAGATGTGTGTTGAGAGAGCGAGATTGGAAAAGAGAGAGAGAGATGGGAGTTGAATTTGGTCAAGAAAAAATCTGGTTTTCAAAAGAGAGCAGCATTTTTTCTAAGATGTAAAGGATTGGATATTACGTTATAACCAACAAATAGAACCACACTGATAACAAGAGCTGTAAGTCACTCATGATTCACATCGTCATTGTCCAGTCTTAGATAACTCATTGCTGCATCTCCTGACGCTCAATAAACTTGACCCTTGCCGCACAATCGGGCACGTGCACAGAGTGGAACTCCTGCCCCATGTCCACCTTGCCCATCCACTGTAGGCGGTACCTCTGCAAGATCTTCACTAGCATCACACTCAGCTCCAGCTCCGCAAATCTTCGACCTTCAAAAACAAATATGTTTTTGGTTAAATATTCCAAGAATGTGAAAAATGGAAATGGAGAGAGAATAGAGCAAGATATCGGGCAAGGGAAAGAAGAGAGAAAAAAAACAAAAAAAAAAAAAAAACGGAAGGAAAATGGGGGAGATCAGACCAAGAACGAATGTAAAGTATCAAAATCCAAGAAAAGAAGAACAAATACCAAATATACGTGTGAATTTCAAAATAGGTCCCGCACACACACACACAGACACGCACACACATATACAGAGCACACATACACATACACAGAGAGAGAGAGAGAGAGAGAGAGAGAGAGAGATCATGTCCCAACCTAGGCACATCCGGGTCCCGTGGCCAAACGGCAGCAGCGTGTACGGGTTATAATCCTCAGAGGTGTTTTCTCGAAGCCATCGCTCAGGTTGAAACTGTTCAGGAGCCACGAAATATTCTGGGCTGTGGTAGAACACGAGGCTGTTCAGAGAAAGAATCGTCTGTAAAGAAAAGGTACAAGAATGATGTATTAGTATAGATGGCGCCACGGCTTACCAGGCCAAAATGTATAAATCAGCTCTTCGTTTATGGAGAAATTATTATAGTTTAAAACTTGGTTGGTGTGTTTTTAAATTTTAAGTTGTACTTTACAAGTTGTACATAATGCTGTGACGAATTATTATTATCATCACTTTAACATTATTTACATAGTTGCCATGACCACAAATAATGGACCATGCAGATATCGAAAACATTGTAATCCCGAAAGAAATGATAATAATATATGTGGCAAATTGTTCCAAGAAATGACAGAGATCTCAGGAAAAGGCTACTGTACATTCGAGAACCAAATTTCACCAAACAAACGTTCAACGGAAAACGGCGTTCATCACAAGGTTGTGTTTTATTGTTTGTCATTCCATATCAAACGCTTTATGTTGAGGCGTCCAAATTATCTTATTGGATCTCAAATAGAAATTCTAAAAAAAGAGTTTAGTAAAGAGCCACTGTGTAGTATTACGACAGTGTTTTTTCCACTGTCAGGTAAAGAAGGCATACTGTATTTCTTTATAAAATCCTTTCTTTTAGTACGTGCTAAGCTGGTTATACACTGTACCCCCATTGGTATATGGTATCCACCAACCACCGTGTCCTGCTGTGGAATTCTGGTAAGTTCCACCGTAAGAGGAAAAAACCTGTAACAGAAAAAATATGACATTTTTAAGATAAGCCGTTACAGCACAAATGTAAACTGGCATTTATGGCAGCAGAGAGGCTCATTTAATTCACCGTCAACACACACGCGTGTTAATTTGTGCTTTAAGGTTATATGATGTGATTTCGCTTCAGTGAATAGAATAAAATTCTGAGTCTTACCACTTGAAGTAATTTGCTAAAAATCACTAACTCGGCATGTGTGAGTCATAATTTGTTATTCATCCAGAGTAAAAAAAAATGTCACATATTTACAATGAATATATTATGCTAGGAAATACACTTGCTATATAGCCTCCCTATATTCACCAATAGATTAAAATTTTGGCATGCATAAGAATTTTTGACTTTTTGATTCATCAACATTTGGAAATGCCTTGCATTATATATTCCCTGAAGAAATCGTTTGTCATACGCTGAGATGTTGTGGTTTGAAAAAAAAATCTGATTTTATCTGATGTACGAAGAAGCTATCATTGTACATTTTCTAGTCTTTTATCTACAATTGCAAAAAGCCCCTTACTATAATACTGAAAATAAATATTGTGTAAGATGTGGTGTTTCACAGACCTGGAGGTTTCCTTGAGAAAAGCTTTCATGTACTTCATCTTCTTGATGTGGTCCTTTGTCACATTTTCTCCCCTCGGCACGATTCTCTCCACTTCCTCAAATAGCTTGTCTTGCACGTGACTGTGCTTTGAAAGCGTGAACAGATTCCAAATCAAAACGGCTGGTGTCTGGAAAAGTGTTATTATACGGACGTAAAAAAAAAAAAAAAGGAAAAAAAAACTAATTTTGTTGGACTTTGTATGGAATGGAATGATTGCCAAATTACTATAACTGCAAATTGATGAACGGAATGCATGAAAAGTGACATTAACGTCAGAGATCGAATTCAGAACAGCGGACTAACAGATCCGCGGATCAAATATGGCCGACCTACTTGAATACTTGTTGCGTTGGGAATCTATTCAGTGTCTAACCAGGAATTAAGCGGCAAGCTATTTAGTTGTTCGCCATATTTGATCCACAGATCTGTTATTCCGCTGTTCTTAATGCGCTCTTAATTGAACCCTCGTACATGTGGAAAGAGGAGCAGTTAAAAACTCATACCGATGCAGAGGTCAATCATTAAAATGTGCCAAATACGTAAAATTTCACAGTAAAGGGTAATCTGCAGGTATACACCATTATGTTTTGATGGTTTAAGAGAGTATGAGTAGATTTACAAAGTTTACTCTGTATGTAACACAAGCCTTGCTAGGAGAAGGGTAACGGAAGGAACGCTAATAATTAACGGAGGGCGAGCAATCCCCCTTCTCCTCTCATTCGTTCTTACCGCAATGAGTCCATCGAATACCATATCCAATGACAGCATGCCCCACTCACTGTACGGGATATCACCTGGAATGGGTACGTCATGATTACTGTTTGAATATTATCCAATCACAGTTCGGTAAAATGTGTGTTCGTTCTAATAAACATGTAGAGAGCGCCGTCTATATTGTGATTGGTGCATGAAGCACCGCGTGTAAGAGGTTACCTGAACGCGACATAACATGTCGCAGGAAACTATATTTGTCATCTGGCAACTGGTTTGTGGCGGAGAGGACCTTAATGTCTTCGACCGCCCGGTCCAAAAGTTTTTGCAAACCCCTGATAAAAATAACATTGCAAATATTACTTTGACATATATACTAACAACAACAATAATAATAATAACAATAATAATAAGTCGCGCAGATTTGTAAATAAAAATATAGTTTAATTCCGATTCGTTGCTTATAACAAGAGATGATGAAAATATACCTTCTATTTACTTATGTATTCAATCATTTTGTCGTCTCAGATTACAGACAAGAGCACACAATAAGTCAGTGAATAACTCTGAGTATGTAATGGAAAAAATAAAGTATGTGCATCTTTGTTAGTGAGTAGGGTGGTAGAGAGGTTGTATTTACCCAAACAAGTAATCCGCACTCTCTACCATGGTATTCCACTGCGCAGTTCTCACGTATCTGTACAGAGGAAGTGAATAATACAGGCCCGTGGCGCTGCGAACGACGGTTTGCGTGGCTTCTATCATGGAGCGGACGTCAAAGAACTCGTTGACCTCATTATCAAAGAAGCCCGGATGTGTCTCAAAAACATTTCTGGCAGTGGCTGGAATAATTATAGAAAAAATAACGTGAAGGGAACTTTGATCGAAGTAGAGCAAATCAGTGTTTCAAGATAATCATAGACGGTTTAGCTGCGCCTTAGATATACTGTATTTCCTACTTTTTAGGTACCCGAACGTAACCTCGCGATATTTTGTTTATGATTTCGTTGCCTCATACCAGCATTTATATCTTATTCTATACATATCCACTCACGTCATTATTTAAATAATCGTTATTTATAAGTTGGTGCTCAAAATGGATCCAATAATGGGTAGTACAACGTATGTTTAATACTTACCGTGTTTTACACTACTACTACTACTACTACTACTACTACTACTACTACTACTACCGATACCCAATACTTTTATTGCTTCTGCTGATACTGCCCCTGTAGAAGTACTGCCACAAATACTACTATACGCCAAATTTCAAAACAACGTAAAATATTGCTTGCATATGCAAACCCTTTGACAATATATATATATATCTGTTTTGGGCCGGTAAGTAGACAGAAGTGTTCTCAAGGGGGACGGACTAAAACATAATAAAATGGGTGAATTATTTCAACAGCTGTATTTCAATTGCACGATATAGTAATGCGGAATAGTAAAACTTACATTTAAGTAATGCGTAAAATACTTACATTTAAGATGCCATTTAGCAACTTCCTCGTAAAGGTTCGGGACTTCTCCATTTGCTGTCTGAATGCCGGGCAGCCGTGTGAGGAAATCGTCAGCAACTTCATTGATAAACGGCAAATAATCAGCAACGATGTTTGGTCGCAAGATGTGGCTTTGCACCAGGCCACGCAGTGTGCGCCACTCTTCTCCGTTGCTAAAATAGGGGTTTATAAAAAGTGACCGCTTTATGTCTGTTTCTGTTGGATCGGTCCATAAAATCACAAACAAGACCACCCAAATAATTTGGAAAATTCAACCAAAAAGGAGAATGTCTTAAATTAGCTCACAATGAAAAAAGTTTAAATTAAAATTATAGATGCAATGTAACAACACAGAATACATTTCTTAATATTTTTAAATTTTTTCATTGCAATAAGGTACCCTAGGTAAACAACACCAGCTAAAACAAAACAAGTCACTTTCCATCGCTGAAATATCGGTTAAACGGTGTATTTGTCCTACCGGTACATATTAACTAGTGGGGCATGCATTATCAAAGAAAAATCAGTTAGGCATATTGAACTGCTTACAGATCGAGGGACATGATCTCATTGTCGAAAAACATGTTTTCATAATCCAGGATTCATAATGCAAAATTGGTTAAAGGGTTTAAAGTTCAGTGTAGGTGCCACTGGAATAGCGTTTTGATTGATCTCACAAGAGTCATTTTAGTTCAAATTCAATTATCGGGAAAGAAAAATAAACAAGAGGCTAGCCTATCCTGTATTTGGACGTCACGATAACGGCTGCAGACGTCCGTTATCACGTGATGAATTTGGTCTCAGATTTCACGATTTAACGTAAAGACCATAAAACAAACCTTCCAACTGATCATGAAAAGAATACTGCCACAATTGTTTATTACATGCAGGAGACACACAGCTTTTGATCAAGACATACATTTAGTTTATTTGAAGGGGGGTACATGTACCGCCGGCTTTTCTTTAAATGAAGTAAACCTTATTTTGGTTTAAAATTTTAGAAAAAAATCGTGGGGCTTAACCCTTTTTAAAACCTATATACCCAGGCTCTATTTATATTGAAAATACTAATAATAAAAAGAAGTTACGTAACTCAATTTGAAGAAAGTCATGTTCCTGGCACATTAAACTAGTTAAAGGGGGTAATGTACTTTCTTACACGTTGCCAATGCCAGGCCCAATCCTTCTCCATCTTCTGTAGAACCCTAGTGGAGGAAACAATGGATAAACGTCCGTCTGGACCTGGCTGTTACGCAGGACACCACAGATATCGTCCAGGTGAAACAGGTGGACAAACGTGTCACCTGATCTCGTCTCCTTGACAACCGGGCCGTAATTGTGATGGAGAGACTTCAGGATTTCCCGCATTTTACGGTAATCATGAGTTCCTAATCAATAATAATAATAATAATAATAATGATAATAATAATAATAATGATGATGATGATGATAACGATACCTGATAATAGCGATCACCGATACCTGATAATAGTGATCACCCCGTTCCCATACCTAGATTGATTTAGCATCTCAAAGGGGTTTCTAGCTTTAAGCGACCCTGATGTCTGGCACGCCTATTGAAGCTGTTAAGGTTGGATTATCTATCGTTTAGCAGCTATTCATTAGGTGTGCCAGACATCTAAGCCGCTTAAACTGAAAGCAGTTTAGCGATAATCCTCTAGGAGTTGGGGCGATCCTGCTACATCGAGCGAGGTATGGGAATGGGGTCTTATGTTTTATGTACATGTAGTAACTGGTGCTAATTGCTTACACTGTATACCTGCATTTAATAAGGCCTTTTTATATAGTCTATGAAATATTTTCTATAGAAATATTTTTTCCTGAACCTTTGTCGGGGCACATAAAAAGATGATAATCATGTTACAGTGGTAATTTCATTTATATATTGTGTTGATCATAAGTTAATTGACAAAACATACAAAACACTCAATTCAACCAACCAAAGTCGCGGACTACGACCACAAGACCCTTCGACTTGTGCCCCTGATTTTCGGCAGACCTGGTGAAATCGAATACGAATAAGAAATGCCTGTCCAATTAAACCTCACACATATAGATTAGTATGATATATAGACCTATTTTTCACATGACCCAATTTTTGCTATTTTAATTCTAATGGGTTGCACATGTACAGCTGGATAAGACGCGTGAAGTATTGAATAATGGACAAAATGGAGGCGTCGATGAAAATATTTAAAATAAAATATTTTGTTCTGTCTTTTTTTCCATGCACATTTGAACACATTTTGCTCCTAAAATATTGAACACAAGTGAAGAATTGTAAACATTACTTAGCGGCCAGAACAATTATNTTTTTTTTTAAATATATATTCGCCTATTAATAAATACAATTAAAGACTTACAGGGTTACTACTTAATATGGAATATTTTTTATCTTTGTTATTTTTGAGTGCTGATTAAAATTTTTTGGCTTGATTCATCAAAAAAGTATTTCACTGACTGATAAAAATATCCAGTCTTCTACTGTGAGATATTTTGGTCAATATTATCAAATCTGACATAAGTTGACATTCAAAAGAAAGAACACCCCCAGAAAACCATATCAACAGTTTGATGACAGTATTAATTTTAAGCTAAGATATTAAAGAAAACAATAGCCTCCGGACAGTGATATGTTACACAGTCAAAGAACTCATTACAGTAAATCATGAAAAGTCATCAATAATCATAAATAGTCAATGAAATAGTCATCAATGCTGGGTATGACCTCCAGCAGCCGCTAGCGCGCTCATCCTACATGGCATACTATGTGACAAGTTTTTTAGAGTTTGGATGGGGATATTATTTCACGCAGTGATATTTGCCTGACGCAGTTCATCACTATTTACCGGCCGATGATCATAGCTATTAATTCTGTGAGTTACTTCCGCCCAGAGATTTTCAATTGGGTTCATATCTTGGGAGTTTGCAGGCCAGGGCAGTTGCTGAACCCATTGGTTTTGAAGAAAAACAGTGATTCTGCGAGCTCGATGTGGGGTTGCGCAGTCGTCTTGGTACACAAAGTTGTTCCTGAAGATGTATCTTACAAATCGAAGCATTGTTTGCTGTAGAATGTCTCTGTAGGAACCTTGGTTGAAGTTGCCTCCTAGAAAAACCAACTGGTTCTCGGCACTGACATGAAATGCTCCCGAAACAGAGACGTTACCACCCCCTGCTTGCACCCTAAGCAGTACACAATCATCGTTTTATGCCTCTAGTACACGTCGGCGGACAAGGATTCGACAGTCAACCCTAAAAAACTCCATATCTGGCCTTATCACCGAAAACGACGTGATTCCAGTGTTTTAGCTGCAAATGCACGTGGTCCCCGGCCCATTGCAGACGTCGATGTACATGACCTGCTGTTAACAGTGATTTCCCTACTGGTCTCCGTGTAAAATAACCGGCTTGCCGTAATCTCTTGTTCATGAGGGACTTTGAAACGGGCGTTTGAATGACATTGTGCCACTTTTTTCTGAGGACACTGGTTGTCTTTGAACGACCATCACGGCGCACTCTAAGGGGAAGGCGATCCTGTCTTCTCGGTGTGATACGCGGACACCCTGGTCGAGGTATTGGAGTAGGTGTCCCTGTTGTAGCATATCTTTGGAAGACTTTACTAACGGTTCCTGATAAATGTTGCATTGCCTGGCAATGGCTGTCCGTTTCTGGCCATTTTCTCTAAGAGCAAGAATCCCATAGTAAGCTGCGTTGCTTAGCTGTCGAACTATATCTTCTCTAAGGTACCTGTCAAGTTTCAGAGCGACCCCTTTGTTGCTTCTCTAAATACACTCCAAAGATTGGCCAAACCCCTGCGTTTTTATACAAGGGCAGACATTGCCGAAAAGTCCACCCCTCTCATTTCTGACCACAGAACATGCAACTGCATGCATCAATTGTTTCGAGAGTTGTGTGGTATTTAGGTAACACACCTGGCTACACTTGGAGTGACACCTCACTTTTGGGTTTAAAGTAGTTAGAGAGAAAACAAATATTTGGTAGAAAATTTACTTGCCAAAAAATAATATTCCATATTAAGTAGTAACCCTATAGTTTCACAATTTTATTTTGCATAATAAAATCAATGATGTTGCCATGAAAATATCTTTCCAAGGTACCTTACGATATTTCATGTTTTAAAATGCAATGTTTAAACATTTCTAGATATGTTTAAGTGCATTGTGATAATAAAAATGTGATATTTGGTAAAGGTGTTCTCTTTTTTGTTATTTGCATAAGTAAGATACGATCCAATAATCCTTCACAGTCAGGATTAAACCTGGTTTTAGTTTTACTCAGGTCTAAGCAATGGCGATTACAATACACTAAAACCTAAGTAAAACTAAAACCAGGTTTAACCTTGCTGTGAAATCAAACCAAAGTTTCACAATATTATTTCACACGACAGTTTTCATGCCATTGTTTTTTACATTGAGGTAATGTCAGGGTATAAAAAGTTATGAAAAAATTTTAATTCCTCGTAAGTTTCAAAACCGGTGTAAAATTTATCCATTTCAGGTTTGTTTTGCATAGACTTTATGCTGACTTTATGCTGCATTTTTATGTACTTTTCCTCTGTCACACTATTTCTTTGTGCATTTTTTTTTTTTGCTAGTTGTAATTCCACTCTTGTTTGTGAAAGTTTAATTTCTAAAGATCGGATTTTCTGTTCCATACTAAAATGTCGTAAAAAGCGCATCTGAGCTAGCATCAAATACAATGCAGTAGGCATCGTGATCTGTATTTGAGAAGCCATTTTCGCCCTCGCTGTTCAAGTCCCACTCGCCGCCAGATTCACTTGAATTTGTCTCACAGTTATCAACAGTTAAATGTCTAATAATTTTCTTCGGGGCTTACAAACCTTCGATTCCGTGAGTGGAAATATAGTTGGAGTACCACCCAAATACGATTTCTTTCCTACTTCAAAATGAGCACTACACACGGTGATACTTGGCGGGGTCGAACTTACTAAATTTGCCTTCATTTCCCGCTCGTCCAATATTGTCAACCCATATACCTCTCTCTTTTGGGTCCTTGGGGAAAGGATAAAATGAAAAAAATCGATCTCGTATCGTATTTGTTATGTACCTTTTACATATACATAGGAGATGAATGTCCTAAACTTACATAATTTTGTACGCTTAATTCAAGCGTGGGCTCGAAATAGGACATTACGTTTTAGACTTACATAGTGGATAACGCGATCCAAAGATTCCACGGTTCGTGTCAGATTTACGTAAGGTCGCGCAAAGAAAACCCAAGTCCACAAAATGACCAGTTTAATGGTTTATTGGTTGACGCTCTCTAACTACATCTATATGAAGCCTCCAACTATCAAGCCGTCTCGCATGGCTCTGTCGAGCGGTCACCTTCGAGTCTTCTCCAGTCTGAACTCCCGATATTAATTCTGAACGCCTTTTATACAATATTTCTTATCAGTGGTGGATTCTGTGCTGCATTACTTGGCGGTACATACTAATTTTAATTATTCAAATTGCACACGTCCACATAAGTTACATAATTACAGGTAAGGCCACAACGCAAAACTTATCTTAATTTTTCCCGCTACGCAATCCTGAATATATCGCGTAGGCTCCTATGGGTCACGGTAGTCCTAAGCTCTGAAGCTCTGAACGCGCTTGATAGAAACCAGATGTGGAGATAGTGAGATTTTATTGCCCGAGTCAGACTACCGACTTTCCAATCTTACAGGTTGAAATAAGTGTGTGCAGGGGGGGGGGGGTATATATCTTCTTAACCGACCAAGCTAGAAAGTCACGAAACACGATAAAGTATATCAGTAGAAAGGCTCAACTTGACATTTTTTATTATTTCAAATCGTTATTTCATAACATAATAGTTGCTATGCCCTTATGCTACCCCTCCCACCCTAAACTCTTGTAATAAATATGCATTTTTTTTCATATGAAAGATGAGAGCGCAAATTAACTTATCCCAAACGCTCACGTTTTGCATAACGTTTTTATTAATGTTTCACATTACTTTTAATAACTGCTGACTGCTTTCCCTGTTAGAGGGTACAGTGACATAAACCAGTGAAAGTAATGGAACGTGTCATATATTCATTCCGATATTAATCTAAATATATGTGACTCACATTTTCACTTGTTGAAAGTTTTCTCACATCGAACTTAATTAATTGGGTTGGAGTGTCTACATCTGTAGCGGTGTTTTAAAGGGTCATAAAGTGACCAATTTTTGAGATAGTGTTATGCGGGACTTAGGTAACTTTTATATAAACGGAAAATAATAATAATAATAATAATAATAATAATAATAATAATTTATTGAGCACTAAAATGTTTCAGTACATTTTACAGGCCCTCTAAACTACTTGTGTTATACATACATGTAACATATATGTAGACCTATTATCACACTAATATACTGTAGATTGATTCACAAATCAAACAAATTGTGTGTACGCGCCGTAATGTACATGATCTTTGGATGGTTATTTCAAGTGATCCGATGTTGATAATTTCTAATCCTATACATTATAGTAGATGTGCGTACATTAAAAGCATCAGAACAGACTAAAGGCATTTTCGCGTCGATCATTATACCGTTTTATTTGCATCTCATCTGTAGCGACATTTGTTGCCAGATTAACAAAGCACCGCGCAATTATGCAAGAAAACCACGAAAACAGAGCACCCGCACCAGACACGGGCATTTAATTTTGGTTGGTCCTTACGGGCTTGCATTCGACCGGAGGCAGTTGTGAATCAATCTACAGTATATTAGTGTGATAATAGGTCTACATATATGTTACATGTATGTATAACACAAGTAGTTTAGAGGGCCTGTAAAATGTACTGAAACATTTTAGTGCTCAATAAAACAA
>NW_019775919.1:154385-168039 GCF_001039355.2 Lingula anatina | reverse complement strand
CTCGAAAAAGCTTGTTACAGGGTATGCCATGCAGGTTGAGGGTGCTGCAAGCGGCTGCTGGAGGTCATACCTGTTATTGCTGACTTTTCCTGATTTACTGTAATGAGTTCTTTGACTGTGTATCATATCACTGTCCGGAGGCTTTCGTTTTCTTTAATATCTTAGCTTGAAGTTAGTACTGACATAAAACTGTTGATATAGTTTTCTGGGGGTGTTCTTTTCTTTTGAATGACATCTTATGTCAGATTTGATATTATGGGTTCAGCAACTGCCCTGGCCTGTAAACTCCCCAGATATGAACCCAATTGAAAACCTGTGGGCGGAAGTAACTCGCAGAATTAATAACTACAGGTATGACCATCAGCCGGTAAATCGTGATGAACTGCGACAGGCAAATATCATTTTGTGGAATGATATCCCCATCCAAACTCTAAAAAACTTGCCACAGGGAATGCCATGTAGGGTGAGGGTACTGTAAGCGGCTGCTGGAGGTCATACCCGCTGTTGATTACTTTTCATGATTAACTGTGATGAGCTCTTTGCCTGTGTAGCATATCACTGTCCGTAGGCCATTTTTTCTTTAATATATTAGCTTGAAGTTAATACTGACATCAAACTGTTGATATAGATTTCTGGGGGTGTTCTTTTCTTTTAAATGACATCTTATGTCAGATTTGATATTATTGACCAAAATATCTCACAATAGAAGACTGGATATTTCTATCACTCAATGACTTCCTTTTTTTGACGAGTAAAGCCAAGAAAATTGAATCTGCACTTAAAAATGACAATGATAAAAAATATTACATATTAAGTATTAACCCTGTATATTGCAAGTTGTGTTAGTCCGCCCATTTGACAAGTATTTATTTCTATTGGCTGAACAGAAAATTTATCTGCTAGGAATGTCATTTCACTAATGCTTCTTCATTACAACACTCAGAACAGTCCGAAAATCTAACGCACATGACGTGAGAAACTGACCAATCACAATTATCTCATATCAGTTCTCCTTTTTCACTCTTAAATTTAAAAAAATGTCATTGATTTACAGTATCCATATTGTTCATTTTGTGTTTTTTAAAACACATTAAGACTTCAAACTAGGGGTGCAGACCGGTGACCACTACAAACACGTGGTCCAAAATCACCACTTTTGTGACGTCTCTGACCGAGCTCTTGGGTATTAGACAACTGATTGGTCAGTTACATGTAGCAAGGGTGAGAATGTTTGACAAAAGAAAGAAAAAGGTGTAACAGCGGGGGAAGTGTTTTGACGATTTTTGTACTGGAATTGAAATTGGGAGCGTTTACAGACAGACCGTTGACAGAAAGAATTTCCAATGAGTTTGAGTTTGTGACTCTTCTTAATGCAAAACTAAAATCTCACAGAAGATATCTCGTGTTTTGTGTAAAGATTTGTTATTAATTGTACGTCTAACTGCGATATTTCCCTCACTGAAAGGCTGCGTTAATGTCTGAAATCAAAACATTGTTGTAGAGTAAAAATAAAACAAAAAAATTAATGACTGAAATCTGACACAACTGTGATGTTTGCCTTTTTAAATTTATTGAAATCTGAATATAAACAACACATCAGAAAAATCATAATATCGCAAAATGTGACTGCAAGACGTCGTATTCATGAAACAGAACAAAAGCCAAGTGTCTATACTAATAAATCCAGCCTCGTCTGGTCTGGTAAGACGTGTATTTCCCTACGTACGACTTGCATTACATTTCAACGATTTATTCAATTCGCAGATACTAATGCCTTCATTGATTAAACTTATTTTCTTTTTTAGATGCCACTGCTGCACCGCCAGGTAAGAGTAAAAGGGCATGGATAACAATGAAATACATTCTTGATAAAGTGTATTTCGCCACACCCTACTAATTAATCGTTGAAATAAAATGCAGCTGATAAGAATGCAATTCATTACTACATGTCTATTTGAAACTTTGTGCTAACCACCCTTAAAACAGCTGCTGTAAAACAATACTTCCCCAAACCGACATGCACCGACTTCCGTAAATCACATAATCACAGATTATGATCAAATAATGCCAACATTACTGCTAAGGGCTGCTTTCAGGCCATCATCACTGAAGATGAAGCTTACGAAGATGAAGCTTAACTTATTCATATCGCTATCAGCTCAAGTCTAGTTTTTTTAGTGTATCTACGACGTATTTAGGTGAAAAGTAAGATAAAGATTTGAGAGCTACACGTCGCAGTATTCGGCTGTCAATAAACAGATATGAGCATCCATATTTTAAGGGGTGCTAATGCGTTTATTTTCGTGCTAAGAGATAAGCTAATCACGTGCACAAGCATCCGTAGCTAACTTTGTCTCTATATTTGACAGCGCACTGAAGTCTATCACAGTAAACACATATTTGCTATCCGGGTCGGTAGCCATGGCCTTCAGCTCGGCAGTATTAACATTACTACCAACTCCAATTGCGAACACAGACGCAATATTACGCAGCATGTTTGCTTCTCTGGCGGTCGCCGCCATGTTAATAGACTGGCCGTCAGTCATGACTATAGCGATGTTCGGGACGTTCGGCCGATCGCCTTTGGCAGCCGTGAAACTACTCTTGCGGGCGGTGGAGAGGGCGAAAGCTGTGTTAGTACCACCTCTCTTCTGCTTGATCCTGTCCACGGCGGCTAGGATGGCGGCCTCGGTGTTGTGAGTGTTAAGGTTGAACTCCTGCACTGTGTTGGTTGAGTACTGCAGAACGCCGACCTTTACCGCGTTTGGTCCAACGTCGAATTTTCTCACCAAAGACTTGATGAATTGTAGTTGTTTGGCAAAGTCGGGTGCGCTGACGCTACCAGATCCGTCCAAAATAAATATTATGTCTGCCTTGGCCTTGCAAACTGTAAATATTACAAAGTTGACCATTTTTATTATAAATATGAAATTAATACATGAATTTCATCTGTTCGGTAAATATTAGATATTGAAAACGTCGACTGCAAAGATAATTCTGTTTTGGACATTGACATGTATGGATTTCAAACATATAAAATTTTTATAAGTAAAGTACAGGCCTACCCAACTACCAGACTCGGCACCAAATGATCCAGAATTCACCGGTAAATCGGACCACACTACCCGTTTTCAAGGTGTGTATCAGATCGCATTACACAGTATCAGACGCGACACCGCTCTTGCCTAGTACGCGATGTGAAAGTGACGATTCTCAGCGGGGTTGAAAAGCATTGCATCACCACTCAAAATTTGTTCAGGGTATGATACGGTGCCGAGTCTGGTAGTTGGGAAGGCCTGAAGTAGGGAAAAATTGCGTTATCAAGAAAGTATTTCATTGTTATCCATGCCCTTTTATTCTTACCTGGCGGTGCAGCAGTAGCCTCTAAAAAAGAAAATAAGTTTAATCAATGTAGGCAGAAGTATTTGCCAATTGAAGAAATCGTTGAAATAAAAAAGAAACAAATAAGAATGCAATTCATTTGTACATGTCTATATGGGACTTTGTGATAACCACCATTAAAGATGCATATAAAGTCAATTTTGCCACTAAAGCCAACCAAATGCCAGCATATAGTTTCAAGTAGTATAACTAAGAGAATTACCAAAAGGCATTGTATGATTTTACCTGAAAATGATGTTTAAACGGATTTTTCTGCTAGCATTCTATACTGTATGTCAATGGGGCAGAAAAGTGGTTCACGAAAGTAGGTAAAATTATTGCCCAAAATTTAAAGAAAGGAGCAGTTTAAAGCTCTTTTATGGCTGATCGAGTTGATCTATTCAGTTTATCCCTTCGCATTTATTTGAGTCGTATAAGAAACTAGTAGAAGTGGTTAATATGTGTTAATGGGAATCCACGCTCCATTGATGCTCAGTTCGTATGTACCTTTAAAACAGCTGCTGTAAAAAGTACATCCCTAAGCAGGCCGAAATATACAGACATCCGTATGCGCGAGGTAGATCAAATAATGACCATTTTACAGTTAAGGGCCGCATTCACGCCGTTATAATTAACAAACAGGTAGATGTAGCTGAATTATTCACATCCATATCAGCTCAAGAATATAGTTGGTTTTTTTAGCAGTGTATCTACGACATATTTAAGTGAGAGGTAAGATAAAGCTATGACAGTTCCTGCGTCGCAGTAAACGCCGTAGTCGCCAGTCAATATACAGACAAGAGCACCCATATTTTTCATGCGTTGGTAAATATAGTATATAAACTAAAAACGGGGATACTAACGCGTTAATTTTCGTGTTAAGAAATATTAAGCTACTCACGTGCACAAGCATCCGTGGCTAACTTTGTCTCTATATTTGACAGGGCACTGAAGTCTGTCACAGTAAACACATATTTACTATCCGGGTCGTTAGCCATAGCCTTCAACTCGGCAGTTCTGACATTTCTCCCAACTCCTATTGCGAACACAGACGCAATATTACGCAGCATGTTTGCTTCTCTGGCGGTTGCCGCCATGTTATTAGATTTGCCGTCAGTCATGACGATAACGATGTTCGGGACATTCGAACGATCGCCTTTGGCTGCCGTGAAACTGCTGGTGCGGGCGGTGGAGAGGGCAACAGCTGTTTTAGTACCACCTCTCTTCTGCTTGATCCTGTCGACGGCGGCTGAGATGGCGGCCTCGGTGTTGTGAGTGTTAAGGTTGAACTCCTGCACTGTGTTGGTTGAGTACTGCAGAACGCCGACCTTTACCGCGTTTGGTCCAACTTCAAATTTCCTCACCAAAGACTTGATGAATTGTAGTTGTTTGGCAAAGTCGGGTGTGCTGACGCTAAAAGATCCGTCCAAGATGAATATTATGTCTGCCTGGGCCTTGCAAACTGTAAATATTTCAAAGTTTATCATTTTATACATTAAAAAAGCGGAAAAAAGATGATGCACTAGATAGTTTGCATGTGTTAATACTATAAATTAGAAAGAAACTCCTTTGTGTATAATACCACAAGATACCATAGAAAGACGCTAAAAGTGCTTTGTCAAATGCGTCACTGGTACTTCACAATTGCCTTCCTGATTTCACTTAACAATTTAAAAAAGTGACACTAACTCCAATGATCTACTCAAAAGTAAAATTAAGATATCATCATAATGCAAATAACTCTGCTTGAGATGTGAAGATGATGGCATGAACTTTTATTGCAGAGAGAAGGAGAGAGAGAGAGACTGGAGGGATATAACTTTTAGAATAGAGCAAACAAATATTAGTTAAATACACATTATCAGCTGAAATCAAACTGACAGTAAACTACAGAAAGAAAATTGAATGTATATTCACATGTATACCACCGACCCAGACTGTTATTATGATAAATTAAATGGCATTCATCTGTTCGGTGATTATTACATATTGAAAACGTCGACTGTTTACTTTTTACAAAGATAATTCTGTTTTGGACATTGACATTTATGGATTTCAAATATAAAAATTTTTATGAGTAAAGTAGGGAAAATACACGTTATCAAGAATGTATTTCATTGTTATCCATATCCTTTTATTCTTACCTGGCGGTGCAGCAGTAGCCTCTAAAAAAGAAAATAAGTTTAATCAAAGAAGACATTAGTATCTGCGAATTAAAGAAATCGTTGAAATAAAAAAGAAGCAAATAAGAATACCATTCATTTGTACATGTCTACATGGGACTTTGTTATAACCACCATTAAAGATGCATATAAAGTCACTTTTGCCACAAAAACCAACCAAATGCCAGCATATAATTTCAAGTAGTATAACTAAGAGAATTACCAAAAGGCATTGTATAATTTTACCTGAAAACGATGTTTGAAGGGATTTTTCTGCTAGCATTCTATATTGTATGTCAATGGAGCATTTATGGATTTCAAACATATATAATTTTTATGAGTAAAGTACGGAAAATACACGTTATCAAGAATGTATTTCATTGTTATCCATAACCTTTTATTCTTACCTGGCGTTGCAGCAGTACCCTCTAAAAAAGAAAATAAGTTTAATCAAAGAAGACATTAGTATCTGCGAATTAAAGAAATCGATAAAATAAAAAAGAAGCAAATAAGAATACAATTCATTTGTACATGTCTATATGGAACTTTGTTATAACCACAATTAAAGATGCATATGAAGTCAATTTTGCCACAAAAACCAACCAAATGCCAGCCAGCATATAATTTTAAGTAGTATAACTAAGAGAATTACCAAAAGGCATTGTATAATTTTACCTGAAAACGATGTTTCAAGGGATTTTTCTGCTAGTATTCTATACTGTATGTCAATGGGGCATTTATGGATTTCAAATATATATAATTTTTATGAGTAAAATAGGGAAAATACACGTTATCAAGAATGTATTTTATTGTCCATACCCTTTTATTCTTACCTGGCAGTGCAGCAGTAGCCTCTCAAAAGGAAAATAGGTTTAATCAGAGAAAACATTAGTATCTGCGAATTAAAGAAACCGATGAAATAAAAAAGAAGCAAATAAGAATACAATTCATTTGCACATGTCTCTATGGGACTTTGTGATAACCACCATTAAAGATGCATATAAAGTCAATTTTGCCACAAAAACCAACCAAATGCCAGCCAGCATATAATTTCAAGTAGTATAACTAAGAGAATTACCAAAAGGCATTGTATAATTTTACCTGAAAATGATGTTCGAACGGATTTTTCTGCTAGCATTCTATACTGAATGTCAATGGGGCAGAAAAGTAGTTCACGAAAGAAGGCAAAAGTTTTGACTAAAAATTTAAAGAAAGGAGCAGTTTAAAGCTCTTTTATGGCTGATCGAGTTGATCTATTCAGTTTATCCCTTCGCATGTCGAATTTAATTGAGTTGTATAAGAAACTAGTAGAAGTGGTTAATATGTGTTAATGAGAATCTACGCTCCAATGATGCTCAGTTCGTATGTACTTTTAAAACAGCTGCTGTAAAAAATTCATTCCCAAACAGACCAATATATACAGACGTTTGTATGCGCCAGGAAGATCAAATAATGACCATTTTACAGTTAAGGGCTGCTTACAAGCAATCATAATTGACAAAGAGGCATATGTAGCTTAATTTATTCCCATTCCTAGCAGCAGAAGACCAATTGTATTTTTAGCAGTTTATCTACGACATATTGAGGTGAGAGGTAAGATAAAGCTGTGACAGTTCCTGCATCGCAGTTAACGCAGTAGTCGCCAGTCAATCTATAGACGTAGCACCCATATTTTTCATGCGTTGGTAAATATAGTATGTAAACTAAAAACGGGGATACTAACGCGTTAATTTTCGTGTTAAGAAATAATAAGCTACTCACGTGCACAAGCATCCGTGGCTAACTTTGTCTCTATATTTGACAGGGCACTGAAGTCTGTCACAGTAAACACATATTTGCTAGCCGGGTCGTTAGCCATGGCCTTCAGCTCGGCAGTTCTGACATTACTTCCAACTCCAATTGCGAACACAGACGCAATATTACGCAGCATGTTTGCTTCTCTGGCGGTCGCCGCCATGTTATTAGACTGGCCGTCAGTCATGACGATGGCGATGTTCGGGACGTTCGGCCGATCGCCTTTGGCGGCTGTGAAACTACTCTTGTGGGCGGTGGAGAGGGCGAAAGCTGTGTTAGTAATACCTCTCTTCTGCTTGATCCTGTCGACGGCGGCTAGGATGGCGGCCTCGGTGTTGTGAGTGTTAAGGTTGAACTCCTGCACTGTGTTGGTTGAGTACTGCAGAACGCCGACCTTTACCGCGTTTGGTCCAACGTCAAATTTCCTCACCAAAGACTTGATGAATTGTAGTTGTTTGGCAAAGTCGGGTGTGCTGACGCTACCAGATCCGTCCAAGATAAATATTATGTCTGCCTGGGCCTTGCAAACTGTAAATATTACAAAGTTGACCATTTTATTACAAATATGAAATAAATATATTACATAATTATAAATATGAAATAAATACATGAATTTCATCTGTTCGGTAATTATTAGATATTGAAAACGTCGAATGTTTGCTTTTTGCAAAGATAATTCTATTTTGAACATTGACATTTATGGATTTCAAATATATATAATTTTTATGAGTAAAGCAGAGAAAATACACGTTATCACGAATGTATTTCATTATCCATATCCTTTTATTCTTACCTGGCGGTGCAGCAGTAGCCTCTAAAAAAGAAAATAAGTTTTATCAAAGAAAACATTAGTATCTGCCAATTGAAGAAATCGTTGAAATAAAGAAGAGGCAAATAAGAATACAATTCATTTGTACATGTCTATATGGGACTTTGTTATAACCACTTTTAAAGATGCATATAAAGTCAATTTTGCCACAAAAACCAACCAAAAGCCAGCATATAATTTCAAGTAGTATAACTAAGAGAATCGCCAAAAGACATTGTATAATTTTACCTGAAAACAATGTTTGAAGGGATTTTTCTGCTAGCATTCTATACTGTATGTCAATGGGGCATTTATGGATTTCAAATATATATAATTTTTTATGAGTAAAGTAGGGAAAATACACGTTATCAAGAATGTATTTCATTATCCATATCCTTTTATTCTTACCTGGCGGTTCAGCAGAAAATAAGTTTAATCAAAGAAGACATTAGTATCTGCGAATTAAAGAAATCGATGAAATAAAGAAGAAGCAAATAAGAATACAATTCATTTGTATATGTCTCTATGGGACTTTGTGATAACCACCATTAAAGATGCATATAAAGTCAATTTTGCCACAAAAGCCAACCAAATGCCAGGAAATAGTTTCAAGTAGTATAACTAAGAGAATTACCAAAAGGCATTGTATAATTTTACCTGAAAATGATGTTTGAAGGGATTTTTCTGCTAGCATTCTAAATCTATACTGTATGTCAATGGGGCAGAAAAGTAGTTCACGAAAGTAGGTTAAACTTTTGACCAAAAATTTTAAGAAAGGAGCAGTTTAAAGCTCTTTTATGGCTGATCCAGTTGATCTTTTCAGTTTATCCCTTCGCATGTCGAATTTATTTGAGTCGCATAAGAAACTAGTAGAAGTGGTTAATATGTGTTAATGGGAATCCACGCTCCACTGATGCTCGGTTCGTATGTACCTTTAAAACAGCTGCTGTAAAAAATACATCCCCAAACAGACCGATATATATATATATATATATATATATATATATATATATATATATATATATATATATATATATATACACAGACGTCCGTATGCGCCAGTAAGATCAAATAATGACCATTTTAAAGTTATGTGCTGCTTACAAGCAATCATAATTGACAAAGAGGCAGATGTAGCTTAATTTATTCCCATTCTAGCAGCGTAAGACTAATTTTTTTTTAGCAGTTTATCTACGACATATTGAGGTGAGAGGTAAGATAAAGCTATGACAGTCCCTACATCGCAGTAAACGCAGTAGTCGGCTGTCAATCTACAGATATGAGCACCCATATTTTTCATGCGTTGGTAAATATAGTATATAAACTAAAAACGGGGATACTAACGCGTTAATTTTCGTGTTAAGAAATAATCACCTACTCACGTGAACAAGCATCCGTGGCTAACTTTGTCTCTATATTTGACAGGGCACTGAAGTCTGTCACAGTAAACACATATTTGCTAGCCGGGTCGTTAGCCATGGCCTTCAGCTCGGCAGTTCTGACATTACTTCCAACTCCAATTGCGAACACAGACGCAATATTACGCAGCATGTTTGCTTCTCTGGCGGTCGCCGCCATGTTAATAGACTGGCCGTCGGTCATGACGATGGNTTTTTTTAGCAGTTTATCTACGACATATTGAGGTGAGAGGTAAGATAAAGCTATGACAGTCCCTACATCGCAGTAAACGCAGTAGTCGGCTGTCAATCTACAGATATGAGCACCCATATTTTTCATGCGTTGGTAAATATAGTATATAAACTAAAAACGGGGATACTAACGCGTTAATTTTCGTGTTAAGAAATAATCAGCTACTCACGTGAACAAGCATCCGTGGCTAACTTTGTCTCTATATTTGACAGGGCACTGAAGTCTGTCACAGTAAACACATATTTGCTAGCCGGGTCGTTAGCCATGGCCTTCAGCTCGGCAGTTCTGACATTACTTCCAACTCCAATTGCGAACACAGACGCAATATTACGCAGCATGTTTGCTTCTCTGGCGGTCGCCGCCATGTTAATAGACTGGCCGTCGGTCATGACGATGGCGATGTTCGGGACGTTCGGCCGATCGCCTTTGGCAGTCGTGAAACTACTCTTGCGGGCGGTGGAGAGGGCCACAGCTGTGTTAGTACCACCTCTCTTCTGCTTGATCCTGTCGACGGCGGCTAGGATGGCGGCCTCGGTGTTGTGAGTGTTAAGGTTGAACTCCTGCACTGCGTAGGTAGAGTACTGCAGAACGCCGACCTTTACTGCGTTTGGTCCAATGTCGAATTTCCTCACCAAAGACTTGATGAATTGTAGTTGTTTGTCAAAGTCGGGTGTGCTGACGCTACCAGATCCGTCCAAGATAAATATTATGTCTGCCTGGGCCTTGCAAACTGTAAATATTACAAAGTTGACCATTTTATTACAAATATGAAATAAATACATTACATAATTATAAATATGAAATTAATACATGAATTTCATCTGTTCTGTAATTATTAGATATTGAAAACGTCAACTGTTTGTTTTTTGCCAAGATAATTCTGTTTTGGACATTGACATTTATGGATTTCACACATATACAATTTTTATGAGTAAAGTAGGGAAAATACACGTTATCAAGAATGTATTTCATTATCCATACCCTTTTAGTNACATATTGAGGTGAGAGGTAAGATAAAGCTATGACAGTCCCTACATCGCAGTAAACGCAGTAGTCGGCTGTCAATCTACAGATATGAGCACCCATATTTTTCATGCGTTGGTAAATATAGTATATAAACTAAAAACGGGGATACTAACGCGTTAATTTTCGTGTTAAGAAATAATCACCTACTCACGTGCACAAGCATCCGTGGCTAACTTTGTCTCTACATTTGACAGGGCACTGAAGTCTGCCACAGTAAACACATATTTGCTAGCCGGGTCGTTAGCCATGGCCTTCAGCTCGGCAGTTCTGACATTACTCCCAACTCCAATTGCGAACACAGACGCAATATTACGCAGCATGTTTGCTTCTCTGGCGGTCGCCGCCATGTTAATAGACTGGCCGTCGGTCATGACGATGGCGATGTTCGGGACGTTCGGTCGATCGCCTTTGGCAGCTGTGAAACTACTCTTGCGGGCGGTGGAGAGGGCGAAAGCTGTGTTAGTACCACCTCTCTTCTGCTTGATCCTGTCGACGGCGGCTAGGATGGCGGCCTCGGTGTTGTGAGTGTTAAGGTTGAACTCCTGCACTGCGTAGGTAGAGTACTGCAGAACGCCGACCTTTACCGCGTTTGGTCCAACGTCGAATTTCCTCACCAAAGACTTGATGAATTGTAGTTGTTTGTCAAAGTCGGGTGTGCTGACACTACCAGATCCGTCCAAGATAAATATTATGTCTGCCTGGGCCTTGCAAACTGTAAATATTACAAAGTTTGTCATTTTTATTACAAATATGAAATAAATACATTACATAATTATAAATATGAAATAAATACATAAATACGTAATAACATTGGGTGGGCTCTTTTCTGAGTCCCTACTGCGATCACAAATGTGGTCAGGACTCTAAACGGTCGCCAAAGCAATTTTAATTTAAAAATCGTGCACATTGTAAAGGCGCCTGCGTCCCAGGCCCAGTCCCAATCGAGGCATATTCAAAATCCATTAATCCCAATATTTCTAAGTATGACAAACATTGTAAACTTGGTTGCATGCACTAGCGTCATAGCCATGAATGTTCTAAGACAAAATTTAACCGTTATTTCTTACCAGTTTAAGTATCACTGACCTTTCGGTGCATTCATTCTCTTGATTTTTACCGAGGCGATTCCCAGTGTGTCAGCGAGAGCGGATTCCATTGACTTTTCTTGTAGCAGCGTTTTCGCCATCGTGTTCTGCATTTCCTCGCCTGTTTCATAGAACTTCTTTTCCAATTCATCTACCTACAGCAATAAGGTAAAATGATTTAAGAGGCAGCAAAATTATTGAGTTAATAACCTTGAGGATTTTTTGATTCAGAGTAAAGCACTGTTGTGGACTAACTGTGCAGTTTAGCATGGTCGTCATCTCAAAGGTTGTGAGCACACCCATGATTAACGAAATAACTATGGCATAATAACCTTCGAGAAGAAAGGGGTTTACTCTACAGATTTTCAATCCATTCGGCAAAATAAATCTCCATTAATTGGTCCTTTTCACTCTGTGTAACTGAGGAAGAAGATCAGACTTAAAGTGACCTTTTTACATTTTCATCTTGGTTCGAAGCAGACAAATGATATTCCTTAAGAAAAGAACCATTTTAGATTTGAATTATTTGTTGAAACCGTGCCAACGGGTGAACGTCATCTGCAATAGCAGTTGGTACTTTTAAATCTTTTATTTTCAACATGTTTTTTTTAATTCATTCGCATGGTCAATTTGATCAATATGTCCGTTATTCATATAAATTAGCATGCAAATTTATTTGATGATACATGTATTCGGTGTCTTAACAAAAATGTAAAGCCCATGCTAACATTACGAGTGCTTAGGTAATTTCAGTAACAAACATGTAAAAACGGTAAATAAATTAAAAATTAATAATATTTAAATAGCATAGGCATCGAAAAAAATTTAAATTACGGATAAAACATCGAAAATCCACGGCATATGTAAAGTAAAGGGGGCACACTGCATAAGACTGGGTTCCCATCCCTAGATCGATCTAACAGGATCGGTCCATCTCCACGGGGTTCCTTGCTAAATTGCTTTCAGCCCAAGCGGCTGGGACGCCCACTAAAGCCGCTAAACGACAGTTCCCGCTATCAGTCTCAGCAGGCGTGACAGGCATCAAAACCCCCCAAGTTAATTGCAATATTAATCGAGAATCCCCTCGGAACAGTTTGTTAATACTCGTACGAACCTTTTCTTTTGTGTTCCTATCAACGGTACCAGTGCCTGTATCCAGTGACGGTAGGCCTCTAAGAATTGGGATCTTGTTCTGCCAGCTGATAACACTGTGTCCACAAACAGAACTATGCTCAACAAGAACCAACAAGAACGACCATGTTAACAAACGTAATACTGCCATTCTTAAACTGTTTGCATCAACAAATAAGTATTGTCTAAAACGTTGGAAAGAACTGTGTGTATATGTGAAGATCTACGCACGCATTCTTTTATATAATAGTTGTGGGAGGGGTTTGATATTATATTTTAGGTACTTGTCGTAATTTCATTGGGTGGCGTTGAACACGTGATAGAAAGTGGGCGTTACCTACATTATCTTCACTGTAACTTAGATGTAATTTCCAGTTACTTCTGAAACTCAGGGTGTGAAGCGGAGATGAACTTAATTATTTACTTAATTCATAGTATGACAAGGTGGCATTGGGTTATTTTATTCCAAAATAATAGAAATAGAAAGTAAAGATGTTTATCTTACATGCCCTAATTTTTGTTGTAGCCAGACAGTTACTACATGGATTTGTAAAAAAAAAAATAATAATAAAAAAAATAAAATAAAAAAAAACATCTGCATGGCACACACACACACA
>NW_019775919.1:109750-141149 GCF_001039355.2 Lingula anatina | reverse complement strand
ATACCCCTCCCCTACAACAGTATTCCTAAATTCCATAACTTGACCACCTGTATAAAATATCAGAAACAAATATGCATATTAATGAAGGATGATGAACATCACCCCCCCCCCCCACACACACACACACACATGCACTCCAGGAAAAAGTGTGAAGAGGAAAGTGAGACAACAAAGTCATTGACCATAGGATTACGTTTGTATTCGAACAGAACTTGACACTGCTGAATGCACAAGTGTACTACAGTATTTCGAATAGTAATATTTTCATAACAATTGTTTGCTGTGGAGAATAGTTACGGAATTGTCATCTTTTACAGGTATTTCCATCTACCAAATCATGTCAGGAAGTAATCTTGTTGTGCCCATCATTCTTTGGGGCCGTCATGCCCCTACGCACTGTGTGTCTGCCATCTTGATGACCTCTGACCAGAGGAATATCATCACAGGATGTAACGACGGTCAGATTATAATTTGGGATGTCTTAGAGGATTGGACGGTGGGTCAAAGTTCATCAGAAATTTTCTGGTCATTTATATCTTATCACAGAAATTAAAAAGTATTGTGCTAGTTGAAGTGATTTAAAGATTTGGACCAGACGTGGCCAGAAGCTTCAAGGTAATTTCAATCAGTGGCACTGACAGTGTCAGGTGAGATATATACAACCACCACCTTGAAAGGTGAAATTTAACACTGAAACTGTTTTCAAAAAAATTTAACAAATGTAGATTAGACTCTTAGTGGTCAGGAGCTATGTTCTAACTATTGTTATTGTTATATTCCTTACAGATATACCCTAGAAGTATGCTATATGGTCATAATGCTGCTATCAACTGTCTGGCCATGGCTAGCAAGAATCCACATAAGCCTTATATAGCAAGTGCTGCAGATAATGGGTAAGACATCTGTTACATGTAACACTGTCACAGCTAACACACTGTCACATTTATGCATTGTTACAAAAATACATTATCACAGCAATACAGACTGGTACAATTAATTCTGTCACACCTAACACACTGGCAAACCTAACATGTTGGCACATCTAATACATTGTTACTAAAAAAAGTCGAACCTTACACACTGTTACGTCTCATGTTAATATAACATGCAGTAACTGTTGCCATGGTGTTTCCAGGGAGATCTGTCTGTGGGATGTAAGTGATGGGAGGTGTATAGAACATCACAAAAGTGCCAGTGTTCACACCAGTATGCAGGTAAGGGACTGTTCCCAGATCCTAGCATACTAACTGTGGATCGATCTATCTCTGAGGGGTTTCTCACTAAATTGCAATCCACTTAAGTGGTTTAGATGTCGGTTATGCCTACTGAATCTGCTAGTACAGGGGTAATTAATTATCGTTTCGCCACTTCAGTAGGTGTGCCAGACATCTAAGCCGCTTTCTCTGAAAGCAATTCAGTGAGAAACCCCTCGGAGGTGAATTGATCCTGTTAGATCAATCTAGGTATGAGAACCCAGTCTAAAACTGGGCTTGTCTGGCTTATGAAGTTATAGTATTTGGATAATTAAAGGTGACTGTTTTTGAAGAGGAATAGAAAGCCTAAGAAAAGGAGGAAGGAAAAGCACAAGAAGTTTCTTGTGAATTCAGTAATAAATATGATGACAGCCAACACAAGATGATGTGACACCTGATTTGACAACAGATTTTATTCATCTATTCAGGAAGATTTATGAATAACAAGGTGTAGGTTTGTAAATGCTGGATAAATGCTAACAAAATTTTGTTATGCATTCTGTTCTAACTAAATTCATGATCAGACTCTCACAAGAATATTCCTTTTAGTATAAAAAAAATCTACACAAGAGTTAGCTAAGAGTATTGACCATGGAAACCATGTACATGTCTATGCATGTGTGAGTATGTGTGTACATGTTTGTGTATGTGTGCATGTAGGTTCCAGAGTCACTTAGGAGACCTAATCTATCATATTTTGTCTACATTCCAGTCATACCACATGTTAGACTGTAAAGACTTTCGTCTAGTCTGTAATGGCTACTACCCAGAGATCCAGATCATAGACCCCGCGAACCTGACGCTGCTCTATACACTGTCCTCTAAGATTTCCTCAGATTGGATCAGTGCATTTTGTATCCTAAGACCTGTGAATAGAGAAGGTATGTTGTGCTGGGAATGCACATAGTGTCTTAAAGGCAAGTTGTACAAATAGGCTTTAGGTGGGGGATGGAAAAATCGTATATCAAAGTCTCATGGTAAAAGGTCCATTTCATTAGGAAAAAGAGCCCCTTCTCTGAAATTGCTGGCTATTGGCCTGTATGAAGAAGGATCTCCCTATTAACAGTATGAATGGAACTTAATCAAGACTGTTAAATATCAGAATCCATGTATTGCCATAGCTTTGTTGATGTTGTGAATTCTGCTTTTCCAGATGATGTTGTTGTGGCCATCTCTAATTCTGGAACAGTCAAAGTTTGGACCTTGGAGCCTAATTCTTTAAAGGTATGTTTTAAAGGCATGTCCATGAGAAAATGAAACAAATCTGTCAAAAAGTGACAAGATATGTATTAATATGATGTTTCAAAGTTCACATGGATTTGCATGCATTATGAGTAACATGTTGCATTCTATGGTTATGTGATATAAAATCATATAATTATTTGCTGTTGGCCATTGTATTCATGTTTTTGAGTATCCTGTACAAGACATGATCATTGATTCTGGTTTGAAATTATTTGATAATTTTCATGATATGTCAAGTGATTTTCTCTGCTGAATATCTTCAAGAATGGCCTTTAGTAATATTCAGCTTATTGATAGTCATTTTAACACAGTGCACTCTCTCTTTTCCAGAATAAAGAGATATTTGAGGATGAGTCTAAGCACATCCGCTGTCTCAATGCCCAGACCTTGACCTGCTGTGCTTATAACCAGCGTACTGTGTTGATTGTCTGCTCCAAGTACTGGCAGGTAATGTAGACTGTCACATCTAACACACTTTTACATGTAGTACACAGTCACACCTAACACACTGCTACATCTAAAACTCCCACATATAAAAAGCTTTAATATCTAACACATTGTCACTGCTACAATACTTATGACACTGTCACACCTAACACTCTCCATGTTGTTACACCTAACACACTGTCACACCTAACACACTGTCACATCTAAAACGCTGTCACACCTAACACACTGTCACATCTAACACACTGGCAAATACAATACTCTGTCACGCCCAGTACTACCAGTCTCTGCAGCTGTCTGCCTTCCAGTGCCTACTGCACACCATATTTCCCTCCATCACATATCAGTTTTCACACACTGTGCATGTCAGTAGAACTAACATTTTTGCATGCAGTACTGCTGCTTGGGCTTCGTGCTCTGCATGGAATGATGTGTGTGATTATGTACTGTATGATGTATGTGTGTGCATGCTTGAGGAGCATTTATATGTGCATGTTATGTCTGTTATGGATGTGGTGTTAGCAATTACTTTATGGTTCTCAACCCTTTTGGCATTCTGACTAGCAGAACTGAGAAAAAAACAATACGTAGTTGGAATCAACATACTAGTATGCAATACTCAAGATTTAAAATATAGATTATGGACTGACAGCAGATATTCCCACCAGTGCAGTTGGACTCATCTAGACACTTTGAACAATCTAGTTTTTCCCCTCATGTCTGATGCTGAAATGAGATAGTTCTTCAGTTGTCTCAGACTGGGGGGGGGGGATTAAAAATCTCAGACTGGGGGCTGAGAAATATCAGACTGGGAGGCAACGGAATCTTAGGTCAGGGGAAGGGTACTTTATCAAGTAAGTAATTATAACATAAGTATCCAGTGTGACACAGACAGAATCAAATGACAGTCATCTTCTTCATGGAGACTAAACCAGGGGGTTGTTATAGTGAAGATAGTTATAAATGAGGGCTATATAGTGCTTAAAATATACCATATTTACCTGTGTTTTTCTTTTCACATTTTTGTATGTACGTAGATTGTGTACTGTAGATACTAATGATAATATTTTTACTTTTACAGATTTGATACTCACTCTGATACTAATTTTAATATAATACTGAGTTTATACTAATACTTATATGAAAAGCTTATACCGAGTTTGCACTGCTACTAATATTGATACTGATAGTATTATTAATACTGATACTAATATTAATACTGATACTAATATTGATACAGAGCTGATACTAGAACAGGTACTAATACTAATATTACTGACTACTCAGTACTGATGTTAACACCAAGTCCATACTGATAATGTACTAATACTCACTGCATATTGATGATACTAATGCTAATACCAAACCATACTGATACTAATTCTAGTACTAATATAATACTGAAACCTGAGGTTAAACTTGACATAACCTGGTGGAAGGTTATCAGATTACAAAAACGGCACACTATTATACCCACATGTGAATACACTCAAAATGTTTTATCCATTCTAGGAATGTTTTTTTTTTTACATGGACACATAAAATGCAATTGCTCATACTTTTTCTTTTTGTAAATTTTTTTTCTTCGTATCATTTCAAAATCTCATTTGAACCACAGTGACCTTATTTATGCTAATTGCCTTTCATTTCAAACAACTCTTTTTTGTATTTTTCTCTATCAAGATTTATCAAAGTATATGACAACATGCCAACTATCCTTTCATAATTTTTGAATCCACAGTTATACTTATAACTAACAAAGCAAATTAGTTCTCTGAAAATTATTTATCTGTTTTGTTTGAATCAGTTGAATGTATTGAGTTATAACCATAATAGAAACTGAAGTGGTATTAAGTTTTAAAACAGAAAACAATTATTACACAGGAGAAATGCACTATTATAGAAAAGACTGTCATTTATGTTAGTAGCCACTTTGAGTTATTCTGTAAGGGCAACTTTTCAGATCTATGGCTGTGTAGCTCCTAGTATTGGCGATCCAGAGGTAAGGAACCGGAGGGGGGAGGGGGGGAGGGGAAGGGGGGGGGTGGAAGAGTGCTGTCAATGTGTCAATGGGAAATCTTGGACTTTGCCTTACCTTACATGGTGGTCATGGTGCATTGTGGGTTCTCTGTCTTAGACCAGGTTTCACAAAAGGACTTAAGACTGGAATTTAGTCTTAGCTCTAAGACTAAAATTGTTGGTCTTTTAGAATTTAAAAGTTTAAGGCCGAAATTTTTGATTTATTTTCATCTAATGAACTACTGGTCCAAAAATGGACTATTTTTTTCTTAACAAAGTGCTATTTGTGAACTATTACTGGACTAGCCTTGGCTTAATAAGCAGACTTAATTTAATCTAATGATATCAGTTTAGAAGTAAAGACCAACTTCCTGTCTTTCAGTGTTTTGTGAAACAACTCGTGAAGTCTCAGATGAGTTGAGTTTGCCCTGAGTGTCTGAGGCTATTGGAGACTCTCCTCTAATTATATTATAATCTGCAACAGCTGGTTATCTAACCTTGGGAAACAGGGTCTGGGTGCTTGTTACAGAGGAGAGTTTCTAATGGAATATATACAGTAATGTTTTGACATTACCTATAAGACTGGCTGTTTTGAGCTGGGTTCTCCTCAACTTTTCTCTCTTCATATTGTCCATGTACACTTTGACACATGTAATACACACAGGGCCAGGAAAACCAAAGGTGTGCATGCATGCTTGTGTGTGTGTACATCTATCTCTCTTCCCCCCCCCCCTCTCTGTCATCTGTTATTCTCTCCCTCTCCTTTCTCTCAAGCATAACCAATCTCTCTCTCTCTCTCTCTCTGTGTGTGTGTGTTTGTGTGTATATGTTTATGTTTGTGTGTGCATGTGGATTTCTCTGCGTGTGTGTGTGTGTGTATGTATATTCTCAGACATGGGGTGAAGTTATAATTAAGAGGTACTGAAAATCCAAAGGACCTACACCACAAGAAATCTGCAGATCCTCTGTTGGTCAGAATTATTTTTGTTACTCTATGTTTACATGTGATTCATTGTAATTTATTGAATATTCACATAAACCCTGCCAGTCCAGAGGAGCTGCAATATCAAATCTTGCAGGTCCTCTGGCATTTCTATCAGTCATGACTTGCTGCTGGTTAATTAGGCAGTTTCCCATGTCTGTATTCTGTAAGTTTGAATATATACAACTGTGTATTCAAATGTAAGTGATCACCTGTGTAGTATTATACATGTATAATATGATGGTTTCTCCTATGCTGGTAGCTTGGAAGTAGTTTAGCTATTTTTAACTGCCATGAAATCAGTAAATACAGTAACTATTTGAGCATGAAGCTTTTTGGGGATACTTTTTGCTGTTGCTTTCAAATTAACACAAAAGGTTTTAGTGGTATATTTGGCCTCTTAAAAATGACATACGTACTCAGTTTAGATTAAAAGAACATCGTATTTTTACACTTACATTCTGGTATATGCCTGGTGTTCACGCTTGTTCACATTAATGTTAGTGCTTTAAAACATACACATGCACAAACATGTACAAATAACAGGATCAGCAGGCACAATTAGATATTAAATATTTCTCAAGGGGTTATCATAGAAAATCAGGCCCGTAGCCAGCAATTTCAAAAGGGGGGCTCGTTTTCTGAAAAGTGGACCTTTTTCCATTAAAACATCATGTAACTAGATCAAATTTTACCCAGAGTGGACCTTTTCCCAGCAAAAGGGGCGGTTCTTTCGAACCCCCCGAACCCCCTTGGCTACGGGCCTGAAAATATTATATAGTCTTGGAGATAAACCTGTCTCTCACCTTTTGTAGTATTCACTAAGCTTGGGGCCAGGTCAGAATGTTTTATTTTTTTAAACTATTAAATATTTTAAATAGATATATTAACATATATCTAGGAGCAATTTTTGCTAAATGTGGACCTTTACTAATATTTTCAGTACTTATGAACTTGGAAAAAATTATACATGATCTCAGTAAATCAGTTGAGGTAAAATTGTTTATACAGATGCTGTCCTTTGTAGACAGAACTAATGTTAGTCTATGGAAAATTCTGTGACTGGATTATGAGAAACAGCCTGAGGAAAGTGAAAAGTTTTAAGTGTGTTAAAATAGTATTGATTAAAGAGTTGATAAAAAATTGTCCATGAAATTGTTCATCTGCTTAAAAACTTGAGAAAGCATGTCTGTGATTGGCTTAAAAAGTCAAATTTAAAATTTTTCTGTTTGGGGTATTTATTTTACAAGAAGCAGATCTGTTGCAGCCATATGAATTATCTTATTACTATCATGAATGAATATGATCAAACATAAGCCAAAAAAACAAAAAAACAAAAAACTTTCATATCATCAGCTTATGGCCAAGCTGGACATAGGCCTTCATTAGACTTATGTGAGCAGATAATGGTATGAAGGTTTTTTGGCTTGTGTTTGATAATTTCTTTTATGATCCAACTACCAAGCTAATGAACATTTTTGCATATTTCATTACTGTATTTAAAAATGAGAGTAGCACAATATTCTCTCAATGTGTGAGTTTGCTGAGGTTTTGTCTGCTGTGTTGAGGTTTTGTCTGCTAGTGGATAAAGAGAAAAGACCCAGACTTTAGACTACAAAAACTACAAAAAATATCCATGATACTGCAAGGAAATTCCATGAAGATTATTTAGTTATAAGTGATGTTTCATTCTGGACTTTTTTCATTAAAAAGTTAGTGTACCTTATATATCTCATGGATGTGAATATAATGAATACATTCATCATATAATGAATTTCATAATTTAGATTATTAATAAATAGGATTTCATTTATCTTATAATTCCAGATCTATGATGCAGGGGATTTCTCCCTGCTGTGTTCAGAGTCTGCCAGAACGGGAGAGAGGTGGTCGGGCGGAGAGTTCATCGCCGTGGACAAAGTCATTGTGTGGAGCAGTGAGGGGAAGGGATATCTCTACAAACTGCCCATGAAGTGAGTACAAGATGTGTGTGTGTGTGTGTGTGTGTGTGTGTGTGTGTGTATGTACATGTGCTTACTTGAATGCCTGTGTACTTTTATCAGGGTTTAGTGAAAGTGGTGATTGTTGGCATCTGTGCTCATGTGTGTGTGTGTGTGTGTCTGTGTATGTCAACTTTGTATGTGTTTGCGCTTACGTACGTACAAGCATGCGTAAATGTGCTTTAGGTGTGTGTGTGTGTGTGTGTGTGTGTGTGTGTGTGTGTGTGTGTGTGTGTGTGTGTGATGGAATATGAGTAAAAATCTGCTTTGCATTATTGTTTGTACAAACTTGTACATATATATATATACATAGTGTGTGCGTGTGTGTCTGTTAATGTTTTTAAGAAAATTTGAGTCTACTTTTATATATTTAAATCCAGTATCTAATTAGATAAGTAAAATGAGTGAGATACAATAATTATTATTTCAGATGTAACATTGTTATTTTTATCATGTACTTTTATAAATTACTGCCTGTTTTGGTTTGAGAAACATTCATCATTCATTTTCATTACAGTCTTACTTTATTGGGTTAGAAATGCTTTGAAAGATATTTGTTAGTAAATTAGCTTATTAATTTTGATATGTTGCATTTTTTTTTGCAACAGTATGAGCTATCATTGTCATATCAGTGAGACATTCCATGAATAAACACGATGCTAGATAAAGAAAATATTATGATTGGCTTTAATATCATTATGAAAAATGCAATAATATAGTAATTAACAGTCATAGCAATATGGATACTTAATTGCTAAATGAAAATTCTACGAGGACTAAATATGCAGAAAAAAATGCAGAAATCTGGTGAATTTTGTAAGAAAATTATTAAAAGAGAGAGAGAAAGAATAATGAAGTATTGTTATTTGATCCCTGTTGAGAAGCTGCCCAGATCTTTACCCCACAGAGTGAGTAACCAATAGTATAGTAGTTAGCCCAGTATAGTATATTGTTTTATATGACTCAATATGGATCACACATAGTTCAATATATTGTTTTATATGATTCAATATGGATTGTGCATAGCTCAATATATTGTCTTATATGATTCGATATGGATCACCATAGCCAGATTGACCTCGTACCTGGAAATCGGGCAAAAAATTGGAAGTGACTTACCCTCTTTTCCAGTCCAGGAAAAGTAAAAAAAAATCAGAAATAGTCCCTATAATTGGGGAAAAATCAAGGAATTGTGCTCAGTAGTACTCTCTCCAATTTTGTACCCACCAAACAGCAATTGTCTACTAGATGTCTTATGTCAAAATTATGGTCCTGGAAATTTTTAACTATATATATTGGATTATGTAATTCTACATGGCTACATGTGATCACAAACAGCTTTATATATTGGATTCTGTGATTCACAATGTTGGCTCCATATGGATTACATATAGTGCAATATATTGGATTATGTATGATTGGGTAGTTTATTCTTGACCCACATTTACAGCCTTCTAGCTATAGATTAGAACGAGAGGAGTCCAATTTAAAAGGGTCATTACGGTACCTTTGCACAGAATGGGGATATTTTTCATTTATTTAAGATGGTATTTTTTTTATATCATATAGGCACCAATAAGATATGAATTATATGCACTCAGTGTTGAAGGAGTTTTATGTACAGACATTGTAATTGTTAGTTTGGAATCTGTTTAATTCTGTTCTGTATTCTGCCTGTCCATGTTGTCTCTGTCACTGTGAAATTCATTGTAATTGTTCATGGTACTGGGGTGAAAATTGACGAAATTATACAGAATCTTTCACTTTTTAATCATAATGATTCATCTTGTTGAAACATCTGACACGCTTCAGTACGTTTCTTGGATTTGTTTTTGTACAATGTCTGTATATCTGCCAGCCATGCTGTCTACTTTCAGTATCCTCTACAAGTTAATGGGCTGATTTGCACTGAATGTCTAATTATAGTAATAGTTTGGTTAAAGGCACAGTTTAGCTTTATCCAAAATATATTTGAAATTTCATTTAAATATCAGGAAATAAATCATTTGGTTTTGTTTTACATTTTTTTTTATTTCCATGGTGATTTGGTATCTCATAAAATGCTTTAGACTGAGTGTTGGGAAATATTTGCTCAGTTTTTAGCTATTATTTTGTTAGTTTATTATTTATTTATTTATTTATTTAGACTAGACAATTTTGTTCAGGTACTGGTGTCGCACTGAATGTGTATGTTATATGTCACTACAAAAAGAAAAAAATTCTAAGAAATGTCGCTTGTTACATGTGTATTTATGGTTTTACACTCATTGGTATTTGTTACTCAAGTATGATGCGTAAATCTCTGATAAAATTATTTTCAGATTTTAATGTTGGTAGCCAATATTATTTTAAAGACGAAATCTTTGATTTACAATTGTATACAATTTAAAACAGTATGTTAAAAAAGCTATCTCTAAGTGTGCACGTGTAACAGTCCTGTCTTGTTTGTTGTTGTCATGGTGATGGTTTTCAAGACGTACATGTGCTGTTTGTTCTTCTCTCTTTACATGTTGAGACTCTTACAGTCGTGACTTGAAACAATATCATGTTGTATTTGTTTTTAATGAGAAATATTACTGTCTTGTGTAATGTGATTGTCTGGAATGTTGTGCTATGTACTTGTGTGTGTTTTACTGCTGACTTGTTTTCTAGATG
The DNA here is from genome assembly GCF_001039355.2 of Lingula anatina. The sequence continues at coordinate 130,548 of NW_019775919.1, read as the reverse complement.
AAGTGGTATCAGATATGTTTTGAACATTGTCTGAAGTGGTCCTCTTTAAGAGATTTTAAACTTTTTTGTTGTTGTTGTTGTCTCATTTTTATGAAGAATTTTATGAAACCCTGAACACATTTTTGTTTCATTTTAAGTTTGTATACTGCACAGTGTGTTGCCTCTTGGAATCTTTGAACAAAATATATACCTTTTTCTCCTAAGTTTATGAACTGCTGAAATGTATTTTTTTTTTCTTCAGATAAGGCTACAATGATATGTGAAATTGTTGTTTGATAATTTGAATATTGATGTATAATTTGAGGATTTAAACTGAAACACAAGGGCTCACAGTGGTCATATGTTCATTTTTATTCCTTATTTTTAATTCTTTTAATTTCCACTCTTTATTGTCTTACACCACCATGCTTTGTGAAGTTATTTAAAATTTAACCCCTGTTTTATTTCCCGTCCTATTCCTTAAAGTCTACTAAAGGGCAAGGTGCTGCAGAGGTAAGATGAAGACAAGATGATGCTATTTTTATTTAATACAAGGTTCAAAATCAACAGTTGATCCAGGGAGACCCCAGGGGAGAGGGGGGCACTTAGCAGCCAGGGTTTACCTTCACTTTTATCTTCCTGAAAAATGCTCAGACATACGTACTGTTTATTCTCATTTGGCAAGAAAAAAATTCAAATGTTGTTCTTGTTTATTGTATCCAATTCAAAATGTAACATAAAAGTATGCATTTTTGGCAAAATTCAGCAAAGTTTAGTGGAATAAATATTTTGGCTAGAAAGAAATTTTATTATCTTTTGATGAGTGCAATTGTTGCCATGGCAACTATCAAAAGTGTCATTCTGGATCTGCTGTTGAGTCGTCTTTGGCCAGTTTGTTTATTGGTCTAGTTTTAGGTTCAAACTGCTTTTTGTGTTTTTCCAAGGTGAAAATGAAATATGACAAAGCAGAATGGTTTTTGGTGGAAAATATTTATTATTTTCAGCTTAGTTCTAAAACAGATGTTGCAGAGGTAAAATTCATCATAAAAATGAAGTAATTATTATGGTCAAAAATTAAAGCGAATTATATAAATTTGCTGCAGAAGTCATATTTCATTCTATGAAGAACTATAGCCATGCTTCTGATAATGGTCATATCTGCCATCTTGATGAATGTCACAGCTTTAGATTGTGAATTGTTGATTCTACACTCTTACCAAAGCTTTTTAAAAGTAGAAATCAACAGTTTGGATTTGTCTAAGGATAAAGTTACTTATTGTGTTAACTGCAAAGCTGAACTAAAAAATTTAGTCTTAAGCAAAGTTCTTATTTGAAACTACTAGTATTCTTTGTTCATGCGGGCTGTTTGACAATTCCCAAGAAGGTCAAAGGTAAAAAATATGGTCACAATATTATTGTCAGTTCGAAAACTGCATGATTGGTGAGATTTTTAAAAACTGAATATGCATATCCAGTGACATGTTGTCACTTTTTCTGCGTCTGAAGCTGTGACATAAGTATAGGTGGCAGTGCAGTGCAGTCCCAGGGTTGAATTTTTCATTGTATATATTTGTTTTTACAGGCACTTTGTTATGGTGTCTTAATTTTGTTTTATTGTTCATTATTTACTTTGTTGGATAGACTTTTTCTTTGCATGTAAGGGAATGTTGAAACAAAGTCCTGGCATGTAAAAAAATTCTCTTTTTTTATGCTGGATTGTTGTTCTTTCTCTCTTCTTAAGCTTGGACAGGTGGTTTTTTGGTTGTGGTTTCAAAATGTTAGAAATTATTAACAGGGTTGCCAATGCCGTGCATTACAACGTATTCTACACAATTTATATAGTCAATTATTACTTGATACTTTGATAAAATGGCCCAGCATATAGCTTGCAATTCCAGTTGGGGGTCTTTTTTTCGAAAAAAAAAGTGCACTTTTTTTATATGTTCAAAGTTAATAAGAGATCAACTTTTAATTCAAAGCACACATTTTCTGGTCAAAAGGGGCATCTCTTTTGACCCCCCTGAACCTGGCTTCCTGCTTACAGATCTGAATGGAAACAAGACCTTCTACTATATACATGCTGAGTACAGAAAGGAAGGCAGCCCTTGTTAATTTATACATTGGTTTTTTTTTTGGGTTTTTTTTCTCGAAAAATTTGTTAATTAGAATTGCTTGAATACAATGCATGGATGCTCTCTGATAATTGGATCTTTGTAATTTGCCATCTTTGAATTTCTGTCCCCAACCATTTTGAGCTTGTATCTGGTAATGAAAAAGTTATTTTGATCCTATTCTGAAAAAAAAAAAGGTGGATGGGTGGGAGAGAGAAATGGATGTGTCATTTGGAAAGAAAATATTGAAATCTTCAGATTATTGTCCAGATTTCAGATTTTTTAAAAGCTTAGGGCTCCTTTTTTTTTTTTTACAATATCATAACAAAGATATGTATATGTTTACCATGCTTTTTATTGATTTTGTCAGTGTTGCTACCAAGTATGGTAATTACTCTTAATCACATCCCAGAGAAAGCAATTATGTTTTTATCACATAAACAATAATGCTTTCATTAAATATCTGAACTTGATGATTTAAAGGGTCTAGAAATGGAGTTCGTTTCATGTCTAAGACTATACTTTTATGAGTAAGTGAAAATGACAAAAAAAAGACTAAAAAGTGATATGTTTAAAGTCAGATATTCTAAGTATTGAGTAATTACCATGCACAGAAGGCAGATGTGTGGTTTATGGCTGTTGCACATCTGTTCAGTTATTGCATATTGTGGATGTGTTGTAGAAGGGGCATTTGGAGCATCCTGGTATGATACGCCACCTATAGCTTGGTGCACAAACAAGACTGCATCAGAAAAACAAACAATTAACACAAACAAACAACACAAAACAAAAAAAAAAAAAAAAAAAAAAAAATTAATTCAAATACCTCACAAACAACAACAGACAAACAAATAAAGATGTTCCTTTCATTTACAGAATCATAGAATCTGGTGCTTGGTACTGCTTCTTATTTCTTTATTTATACTTGATATTTGACCTCATAACTTGTATTCCTTTTACTCCCCTGTTCCCGCTGGGCTCTCTGACTGGTAGATCTAAGAAAACCACTCTTTATAATTGTAATTTGTCCATCCAAGGATGAAATTTATAAAATACAGAATCCCGTGAACTGGAAAATTATTAAATATCAATATAAAGTAATGAACATGTTCCTAAAGTCCTTACTAGTCAAATTGGCCTTAGTTACTGAAAAATCCAATACTTGACAAGTCTGTTACTAAATCTACCAGTCAGTTACCTTGGAGCAGTGGTTGGTGTTGCAGATGTTAGTTCTGGAGCTTTGGTGGATGTTTTGTTTTTGTGACATCTTATTGTTATCCGTACAAATTGCACATGTCTGTGTTTTTATTGCAACTACAGGTTGTTTGTTTGTGACTCCATTTGAAATTTTTGCAGCATGTAGATTAGTTACGAGTACTTACAAATCTGCTTGAAGATTGGAGAGGAGACTAATACATATATTCATTATTATTTTCTAGTGCTAACCCCAAGAGTCAAGAATTTCGTAAAATGGTGGGGAACGTGGTAAAGGAAAACGCAGCCCCCATGACGTATGGTGTTCTGGATGTGTTGCAGGAGCAGGTAAATTGTGTCATGTCTGTCATGATGGGCTACAACTAAAGCCATTGGGAGCATTCACATCGAGAAGAGCCGAGGTCTAGTAAGGCCGCGACCTAAATATGGTGGACCTACATGAAAGGAAGATCGCTAATCTTTTAATGGTCTCTCCGCCTCTCACACGCCCCCCCCCCCCCAGTTGAATTGAGCTGAGATTTAATTACTGTGCTGCTGCAGGGACGACGCGTGGTGAGGATTAACAGGATTAGCGGTCTTCCTTTCATGTAAGTCCGCCATATTTAGGTCGCGGCCTTACTAGACCTCGGCTCTTCTCAGTGTGAAGGCACCCATTGTTTCACATTTAAAGCTGGTGCCCTATCTAAAGTAATGCACTGTATGGCATTATATGTGATAGACACTATTCAGCTAATGCAGTTTGTCATCTGTTTTTTAACTTACAGGGTTTATTGTATTGTCTGTGCAAAATATAGTAAATGCGTAATTATATGAAAAGATAATGTCACAGTGTTTAAACTAAGATTAAGTCACTTGACATTATCATTTCAAATGAATTTCCAATAAAAAATTTAAAATAGTATTTCAGAAGGCAATCTGTTACGTTTAAGAAAATTTTTGTCACATTTAATGCAGAACACATTTGAAAGCACACAAATTTCAAACACGCAATCATTTCCCCCCCAGAAACTGGTCTGTTCCCCAGCGATGACCTACTTCTTTGGCACGATGTGGAAGCAGCAGAAGATGTTACTGCGTGGGGACTCTGAGGGGAGAATCGTGGTCTGGTGCATTCCTGAGGTCACAGAGCAGCAGATGACACTGGTGAGACAGGAGAGTTTTGATAGGCTGCCAGGTATGTGAGGATTTTTATGTCCAGAGATTGATTTTGTTATCATCAGACTCTAGAGATGAATGGTAATTTGAAATCAGTTTTTTAAAACAAAATCTAGGTTTATTTCTAACAGTATCTGTCAGAAGCTACCAGTATGATCACATTGCTACATGTACCTCCTGGCTGGTCGATGTTAATTGAATTGTAATTATACCCTTGGCAATTTATCAGGTTTACTGCAAATTTGCAGTGAATTTGCAGCAAATTTGCTGCAAACTGCAATTCCTTCTTGCAAGTTTGCAGCAGACTTGCTGCAATATAGTTGCAAACCCGTTGCTGCAAATGCTTCCATTTTGCAAAGGGTAATGACACATACATCTGGGCCAGATGAACATTCACCTAAACAGGCTGATTGGGTTCTACAAATTGAAATAAAATTTTCAAACAGACATATAAAAGTACATTTGTTTGGAAGATTTTTGAGGTGAAATGAAGTATTTATGAGTCATGTTTTCTGAACTTTCAGCTGTCCACCCCAAGGCCAGCTTGACCCTCCAGGAGGCCTGGGACTCACTGGACACTTCTCCTGTGGGGATACTGGACTTACTGGTCAGTGGGGGTCACCTGGGGGAGAGTGAGAGAGAGAGAGAGAGGGAAAGAGAGAGAAAGAGAGAGATGGAAAAGAGAGAGACTGAGAGAAAGAGAGAGGTGGAAGTGTGTGTGTGCATGCATGTGTGTGTGTGTGTATGAGAGAGGGAGAGGGAGAGGAGTGTTTGTGTATGTGTGTGTGAGAGAGAGAGGTAGGGAGTGTGTGTGTGCCATTAGTGTGACAAAGGGAGTGTGAGGTGTGTGTGTGTGTGTGTGTGTGTGTGTGAAAAAGAGGAGAAAGAGAGAGAGAAAGGGAGCAAGGCATTCAGAAGCATTTCATACATACTGTATATGTATATCACAGTTTCATTACTATTCTCCCACGGTTCCAGTCTAATGAAGGAGAAAAGCCCCAGCAGATCACAGCCACCATCTACATCCCCTCCCAGGGACGGCTGGTGTGTGGGCGGGAGGATGGTTCCATCGTTATTGTCCCCGCCACACAGAGTGTTATCATGCAACTTCTGGACTCCAAACACAAGATCAAACATGGTCAGTTTAACACCATGGTGATTTTATACAACCCCAAAATTATAATTTGTCAGAAAACACATAGATAATAGAGCAAGTTAAAAGATGAAGAAGAAAAGAGGAAGATTCTGTAGATCTGAAAAAATAACTTATGTTATAAAGAAGCATTAAGATTGGAGTGATTATTTCTCGACAGATATTTTTAAAATGTAGTATTTGAAAGACATGTGTTAATCACTTTAAATGAACCAACAGTGAATACCCGGGTAAATAAAAGATAAATGTTTCTTATCATCTCAGACCATGCTGTCCACAAAGTACTAGATGGACACAAGGGCCGAGTGACTGCCCTGTTGTACCCATTCAATGACGGAGCACGCTACGAGCCCCAGCACCTTGTCTCCGGCGGAGCAGACTTCTGCGTATTTCTATGGGACATCTACACTGGGATCAAACTCCACACATTTACTGTCCATGGTGGAGAGATTACGCAGCTGATGGTGCCTCCAGATGGGTGTAACGTAAGAACAGTGGAATGTACATCTTCCCAGTTTACTCTTGCTTGTTTGTTACTGAACCAGGTTAAATATAAAAACGGAGCAATTTTGAAGGTTGCAATCTGATATTGCTTGGCGCAGCTAATAAGTACCTTTAACAGACTAGTATGTGATGATGATCTAGATTTTCAACTTCAGTGAAGTGAGCCAGCACTTACAACATGATTTTGAAAGTGTTTTTGAAAGTTTTATTCTGTAGTGTCTTATTTTTAGCCTAGTAAAAGTATAATTATTGCTTGCTTCCATAGGCTCGTATACAACCCTGCATCTGTTCAGTGGCAAGTGACCATTCTGTGGCTCTCCTGAGTCTGAAGGAAAGAAAATGTATCACGATGGCAAGCCGCCACATGTTTCCAGTGCAGACCATCAAGTGGCGCCCCCTGGATGACTTTATGGTGGTAGGCTGCACAGACGGTACAGTGTACGTGTGGCAGATGGAAACAGGTCAGAGAATAGCTGGGACGGAATTCCTGAAAATAATAATAACCATTATAATACAAGAAATAATCATAGTAATTATAATGAGCATAATTATAATGATAATAGAGTTATTATACAGTATTATGTTTATGATATTGAAAATTGTTGTAATTTTGAAAGGTAAATATTGGGATAATTTTTGTGTAAGAAGTAATTTAAAAAAATTATGATAAATCTGTATTTTATATGACTGAGTTGAATGTTTCATAAAAAAATTCCAATATAAAAATAATCATAATATTGTCATGTAAGTCATACAATATGCCATAGAGGTCATCTAGTTGATGCTTAAATTTCAGCTGTTTATAAAACTTCAGGCCTAATAAATACAGCAAATTACCTTTTAAATATGAAACAAATTTGACAGCTAAATCTTGTAGGACCAAAAATTAATTCAAAATTGCAATTACAAAACAGGCACCTGAACGTATTTTGTAATTCTCTGTATCCTGTAGGTCACCTGGACCGTGTTGTCCATGGTACCACGGCCGTGGACATCCTTCATGCCTGTGATGAGATGATGAAGGCGGAGGGTCACTCTGTGCACCACAGTGAGTCTCTGGTCAACCCCACCATCAGCATAGCTCAGGCATTCAGGAGGAGAAACCTGGCCACCTTCAAGAACTTAGCCGAGCAGAAATTTAAGGTAGGTGTTTATCTGTGATGTCAAAAATCAATATTTAGAAACGTACAGTCATTTGGCCTATAAGATATGGATAAATGAAATATGAGTTCCTGATGTTATTTGAGAAATTTAGTATCATTGTATTGCAGATGCAAAGGATTTAAACTTGCACATGTCATACATGAAATTTCTTTTCAACTCAAACAGCTGAATCAGATAAGACTGCTAGTTTTACTGACATGAGTCATATATTGAGAGTTACTCCGTCAAAGCTTAAATTCATTTTCTGTGATGTTACATTTTGTAACATTGTGACACATTTTGTTATTGCATTTATAACACATTTTGCTATTACATTTAATGCATATTTTGTTACCTTTATAGCAGATTTTGTTAAATTTATAACACATTTTGTTACATTTTAGCACATTTTGTGGAATAACAATATTTTTCTTCTCTCCCAGCAGATCAACCAGCCAGGCTCAGATCCTACCCGTAATCGTCCTGACCTCAGTGGTAAAACACAGGCCTTCCCCATGATGATACAGGGCATCAAGGCCAACCTCAGAGACCCAGAGTCACATGTTCTCTTCTTTGATACAGAGGCTCTCATAGGTTAGTTTTACTCTTTGATTTGAAACAGAGGCTCTCATAGGACAGTTTATTTCTTTGATTTGAAAGATAGGCTCTCATAGGTCAGTTTTACTCTTTGATTTGAGACAGAGGCTCTCACAGGTCAGTTTTTCTCTTTGGATTGAAACAGACCACCATAGGTCAGTTTTAACCCATTAAGAATTTTACCATGCAATGGAGTCCTACCACAGTGCTGCAAATTTGCAGAGATCTAAATGCTTTCTTGCACACTTGCCACAAAGAATAAATGCTCTAACTTGCAAATTTGCTGCAAATTTTTCATGTTTGCTAAGGCAATTGTATAATTGAGTCATTCTCACAGATACTATAATTATTTTTCATCATTAAATGTTTTTCTCTAATTATGGCAATCAAGAAGAATAAAAGCCCTCTCAAGTGCAATTTACTAGCAAAATGTGGCTCTGTTCTCTTAGATATTGTTTGAAACTTTCAGTACAATTACTAAGTGATGAATATGCAGCCATGTCTCCAGGCACCATGGAGGCGCATGGTATAAAGACCATATCCCAGCATTCCCAGTCAGAGCAGAAGACGGGCACTGATGAAATAAAGCAGAAATTTGAAGGTTTGTTGTTTGAATTATGATGATTGTTTTAGTTTCTGTGAAGAGCATTAGTAAAACTGTATATAATTAGTAAAATATGGAAGTCATTATTGTTAAATATGATGAATTTGACAATTTCTTTGAAGGTTTTCAATGACATGGTAATTCTTGAACTTTGGAGGTCTTTTATTGTTTTATAATGAATTTGATCATTTCTTTGAAGATCAGAAATGAATATGATAGATTTTGTATGTTAGTGGTTAATTTGATTGAGATATTTCAGAAAACAATTCACAGCTACTTAAAAAAAAACATTTTGATTATTTTGATATCAATTAAGTTTCAATGAAATTGCTGTCTGCTAGACTACATGTATATGATTGTTTTTTAGTGCACACAATTTTAAACTTGTGCTTTGCTTTCATGTTATAGTTGCTTTTATTTATTATAAGATTGTCTATCAGCTTTTAGGCTTTTTGCTTTGGCAAGTAGTTTTTATTTTATTGAAATTTTAGAGTGTCGATGATGATAGGCAGTGATGTCAAATGAACTAATGCTTCATTTGTCAACAATTTAGAGCACCAATTAGCTTCTGTGCCCTTGCTTTACTTCTGTTATATTTTTGTAGCAGTTTCTGAATTAGCCTCATTTCACCACGTCATGGTGCTGGCGGCACCGTTCCTGCAGGGCTATTGGCCGTGTGGTGAGACCGCGTGCTGTGAACCCCGCCAGCATGGTGTACAGTTCTCCATTATGTGAAAATATCCACTGTTTTAGTTAGCCATGATATGAAATACCTGTTATATTAAGTTATCAATTATATAAAGATATCCATGAAATAAGTTATCCATAATATTTTATTTATTCTTGCTCTTTACCCCACCAGCATGTTTCTTAAAGTTATCAAAAATATTATGTTCAGCTTACCAGGTATCGATGGTAAAAAGTTCAGTGATGTATATAGTTAATATCCAAGATAAACACTTATCCATGATTAAAAAATCATGCATGATATAAAGTTCCCTGTCATATGATTTATTAAAATTTTTCTGTTTTTCCCCCAAATATTGAACTTCATTATAGTATTTTATACAACAAAAAAGTTTTACTTATTTAAACCATTTACTGCTGTTTTAGGAGATAAAAGTCAACCATTTGATATTTCATAAATGTAAATTTTTTAATGTAATATATTGTTGTGATGGTACAAAAATAAATAAATAAATAAAAAAAATCTGTCAAAATGCTTGTAATGTTTTAGAATCTGCATGCAGGCCATAACACTGTGTTTATGAACATAAGTGTGGTCCAAGTTGTTATATAATTTGTCACTATAATAGAAGTGTTTACTATTTATATCGTATGAGCATGATATTATTTCTCATATCAGGAATATAAAATGCCATTTTGCTTATATTGTATGTTTGTGTGTGTTTGCATGCACCTGTTAGTGCATGTTATATAAATCAGAGTTAACAAATTGAATGTATTTGTGCTAAAATAAAAATAGTACGTTTATCATGTTATTTTTTATTTGTGTTCAGGTTTTCTAGCCAAGGTCAAGGACAAGGCAGAGAATGTTGGCCAGGAGATTCAGGCCAGAATGGAGGCTGCTGGGAAGCCTCACCATGCAGGCACTCACCGCCCTCACTACCATAAACACCATGAGAAAGGTGGCACCACTCACAAGGGCGGAGGTAAACCACAACGGCCCTCGCAGCCTCCACAGTATCACCACAGAAAGCATGCCCAGCGCAGGCCTAAAAATATCTATCTAACAGAGGGGAACCTGACCATGGAGATCGCCCAGTTGTTGATGTCCTGTCTTCATGCCTGGGGCTTAGACCCTGATCTGGACAAGTTGTGTATCAGCAAACTAGGCCTCCTGACACCTTTAGCGCCAATCTCCTTTGGCCTGATCTCCCGTGGGGGTCACATGTCCCTCCTCCTACCTGGCTGGCACAAGAAGCTCTGCCTCCAGTCTAAGCTTGTCTTGGACAAGAAGGGCAAGTCTGCAGAGTCGACTGCCTCACCGGCGCCATCTGTTGACAGGGAAGCCCAGTTGTTCACCAGCAGAGCTCACTGGGAAGTGTCGGAGGCGGTGACCACCCAGCACCTGCTGTCTGTTATATCTATTGCTAACACTGTGATGAGTATGAACAGTGCCTCCTTCCTGGTGGGGAAATCTCCTGTCTCTTTGACAAGGTACTGGTTATAATATCTATATGATATCACTAAGGGTTGTGTTTAGAATTGATTTCAGAGCACAAAAGGATTGTATTGGGAAATTGGTCAGCAGTACTTTCTGAGTCATAAAGCATGGTCATTGCTTCATAGTTGAAACTACGCATCATTTCATTTCATTTCTCAAATATATTGATTTTATCCATAGCTGTGTAATGTTTGAAAGAACCCAAGTAGTAATGACATAGATTTGGCATTTGGAATTTGTACAATTCAGTGTGAAATGAACTTTCTTCACAATTCCTTCCACAGGAAAATCTTTGACAGCCAAGGTTTGCTGATGTCACAGACATTCTCCAGCTCAGACGAGGATGATACAGATGGTACAAGCTCTGCAGACTCTATTGTCATTGAGCAGGCACAGACTAAGCAAGGCTGGAGCCTGCTGGCCACCCTGCACTGCGTCTTATTACCAGACTTGGTGGGCACAGACCTGTACAAGAATCCCAAGCTACAAATGCTGGCCAGTAGGTGGCAGGACAGGTGCCTGGAGGTAAGGTCATGTGATGGTCATGTGATGATCATGTGATACCCAGTGTACCCCATGTAAAACAGTTACAGTGTACTCATTATGCAATCTTTATACATAGGTTTGTGTGCAAGGTTTTAATACATCAAACACATTACACGGAACTGGAATTGCCTGTTCACAGAATTGGAATTGCTTATACAGATAACTTGGACCACCTCACTAACACACTTTGTTGTTATTCATAGATATGCATGGCATATGCTTACTAGTAATCAACTGATATCATTCCAGTATCATTTTGTTTGAGTAAAGTCTTCCCCATTTTATGTAGTTTAATGTTTCCCTTTATGTAGAAAGGTCTTGCAGTGATGGTTTCATAAAGTATATGAACAAGTTTTAACAAATATCCACATTGATTTTTAAGCTTAACTCTGGCATGTTCTATAACTATACTGGCACATGTAACATACTTATCACAGTCACAACTTTAAATATGCAAAGTCTTACTGTATGACAGATTTTACGCTTTATACTTTTCATGGAAACTCTTATTAGTGATACCTAGTGTACTTTGCATTTTTTAGTGTCACACTATAAACATGTTTCTAGATACATGCCAACCCTAACTTCTAGTCTCAGCATTAGTGCTATCCCTTGACAAAATATTGTTGCAGCTTACACTGTTTGACAAACATCTAGCACTGCCAGGTTGCTCATAGCTAAGTCACTGACACATTTGTCACAGCTAACACACTGACACGTGTCACAGCTAACACGTTTGTCACAGCCAACGCATTTGTCACAGCTAACACACTGAAACATGTCACAGCTAATACATGTCACAGCCAACACATTTGTCACAACTCACACACTGTCATGTTTGTAAAGCATATTGTTCCCTGTGTTTCTCTCAGCTTCAACTTCTATCCAGTATGTGGCAGCACCGCTCTGTACAGGTAAGGAACGGAAGAATTTGACCAGAGAAGGAGTGACATCTGGTGGCGATTTCTTGAAGTGTTTTGGTTGACAAATTTAGGTAGAAATTTGTTGAGGAATAATGAAGTAGATGTTTTTGTTCAGAGTGGGTTTCAGGGAAAGTAGAAAATAGATTTGTAACAGATCTGGTGATTTCCTGCAGTAAACTAAATTTGTTTCTTGAGAAGGCATTCTTTACCTTTGTTTTTAGTATGCAGATTATGACATAATTTCTGTCTTTTAACCTCAAAACAAATCAGAATTATAGTAATAAAACCCTTTTCCTCAGATGGGGTGATTATTATTACTATTATTATTTTTTTTACCATTCACAGATTATGTATAATGGGCAATATTTTATCCTTACCTGCAACATGTTACCTGTGGTTCTGAAATCTTAATTTTATTTTTTTACCATCTTGCCTAAGGTAAACCATCCCAGAGCCTCCTTGCTGACGTCACAATTAAAATATGTCATTTTCATCTACAAAATTGTCTTAAATTGTCTTCTGTAAGTTAAGAAAAATTTTTCTCCATTGTCTTGCAAAATACTCCCCCTACATAATTAATGTCACCAGGATTTGTGTCACCTTTCTTTCCTTTTGCAAACCAGGGGCGGCTCCAGAGATGTTTTCTGACAGTCTTCCAAATTATTTTTGTTGATCCATCCTCCTTATTTGACCGTCTTCCGACAGAAGAAATTAGATACCCATCAATGTAAACTTTAAAACCTCACCATCGTTTGAAAGACCCAGAAGACGGCCTCAATTCTCCCATGCAAACAGTCCTATAAAGCCCACTACAGTGTGCCAAGAACCTATTACTAGTAGTTAGAAGAGAAATAGCATTTCATTGACTCAGTGATCTTTCAAATTATTCCTTCCAGAGGGTTTTCTGCAATATTGTTCTCTAAACTTCAACATTTATATTTTTCTGGCATGTTAACAATACATTCAAGAAAAAATATGCAAAGGGTTTCAATTTTAGATCAGGCAACTTTTTTTGAAAAATGCAAATAATCTATGCATTAGTTGCTTCTCTGGAATTAAATACCAATAATTATAAAGGGCTAATACTAGTAAAACAATTGTATAATTGTAAAATTAAGTACAGGGGATTCTTAAGTTGTCTTTTTTTTTTTTTTTTTTTTTGGGGGGGGGGGTACTAATATGCGTGGTATTTTAAGTGTAATGAAGATTGATAAGTAAAATATGCTGTTGTAAGTGATAGTAGTATAATTATTTTTTGTTTTTGTAAAGTGCACAATAATATTTAGACATAGAGAGTACAGCAGAGCTGCCACTGCCACCTTTTGTTCAAACTGTGAAACATTTTTGTTTCAAGAATTATTATATTTTATCAGATGCACATTTTTTGTTTGCTGTATTTGAGATTATATTCTCTTTTTTGTTGTTATACAATTTGACTTGTCCTGATGCTTCTGTTTTATGTAATTATGTATATTGCAGTGAATTGATTTTTTTTCTACCTAGCATGGAATGTTGTTGAACCAGACTAAACAGTGTTTATATGCTTGTTGCTTTTATTCCAGAAAATCTGTTTATGATAATAGAAACTGTTAATCTCAAATAAGTTTGAAGGTATTTCAGTGAATATTCCAAAATATTTAACATAAAAAATTTGATAATATAACAGCAATTTCTGGTTAAGCATAAAGTCTGACATAATTGGTAACTGTTATTCATATCAAGGAAAAAAGGTAACAATATATGAAAATGAAGAGAGAAAGAAAGAAAAAAGATTAAAAGATCAAGAAAAAGCAATAATTATGACCTTTGATATCACCAGATCCGTGAAGCTGCCCAAGCCCTCCTATTGGCTGAACTGAGGCGCCTTGGTCCTGAGGGTCGAAGGAAAGTGGTCCAAGAGTGGGCGCCATATTTACCCAATTACATCGACCCCAGTCTCGGTCCACAGGAAGCCCATGGTGCAGTGTCTTCTGGGAAAACTGAGGAGTTGCCTGAGGAGGAGGAGGAGGAGCAAGAGGATATCTCTGGTGAGGATATATCTGTTATAACCAAGGCTTTCATGTTTACCCTGCTGTCACACCTAACACGTTACTGTCACACCTAACACATTACTGTCACATCTTACACATTACTGTCACACCTAACACATTACTGTCACATCTAAAACAGTGTCACATCTAACACAATGTAACACCTAACAATTTGGTATCACCTGTCACATTAGGNCACATATGACTTTTGGAAAGCCGTCTGTAGAAATTTTTCCCATAATTCCTTCCGTAGGGTAGATAATTAGCATTTAATTTTGCCATTTTTAGACAAGGGTGCATTGCAATGAGTGCCACACCTAGACCCCAATACCGACAAAGCCCAAATTTTACGTGGAACGAGTTGAGATTATAGGTGACCTAAATCCAAGAGATGGGTACGGGGGCCCTTACCGTCTAGGAGGAGAAGCGGTAACGGTAGCCGTCCGGCGGAGCCAGCAGAACGATCCGGACGGGACTAAAACCATGTGTACCGCCAGCGCTAACGCTGGTGGTACAATTAACTAAAAATGGTCCAATCATGCAGATTTTGGAATTAACCTGTATTTTCCTAACATTGATCACTCCTGTGATTTTCTTGACAATAGACCTATTGGTTTTCCTTGAAATGTGTTATCATTGTTGAATCTGTTGTATGCTGACAAAAAAAGAAACCTTGGGGCAACACTATGGGCATATCTCTGCTAGTTTTGAAGATATGAGGGGCAAGAAAATATGCAAGTTCAGTTCTTGGTGAAAAAGTAGGTCAAAGGTCAATTTCAAAGTCACAGTATATGACTTCCTATTCAAGTTCAATGGTAACCATCGGAATTTCTTTGTCAATTTTGGAGAGGTAAACATGCAAGGTGCAGTTCATCATAAAAAGTAGGTCAAAGCTCAATTTCAAGGTCATAGTTAGATTGCCAGTATATGACTTCCTATTCAAGTTCAACAATAACTTTGGACATATGGACATAAGCATATATATATATATATATATATAGTAACTTTGGGCATATCTCTGCCAGTTTTCCAGATATAAAGGATACAAAATTTGCAAAGTTCAGTTCAAGGTGAAAATTAGGTCAAAGGTCAATTTCAGGGTCATAGTTAGATTTGCAAGTATATGACTTCCTATTCAAGTTCAATAGTAAAAGTGATCGTATTTTTGCCAGATTTGGAGATATAAAGATCAGAAAAATTGCAAAGTGCAGTTCATGCTTCTCCCATGAAAATGCACCGATTGACCCCAAACTCTCAAAGATGAAAGGAGTCCCTGACTGTAACCCCTCACCATAATATGAGAGCTTAGGTCTGTGTAGTTTCTGAAAATTGGTACAAACAAATATTTTTTTGCAGAAAAGTCCCATTTTTAGAAAATTTTGGCCCGTTTGACCTTGAAATAAAGATCAAAAGTCAAATCTCAGGGTATATTTGGAATCTCCACATATGACTTTCGGTCGGACTTCTGTAGTAATTTTTCCCATAATTCCTTCGGTTTGGGAGATATTTAGCATTGAATTTTCCAAAATTTTGACAAGGGTGTGTTTCAACGAGTGTCACGCCCAGGCCAAAGCACCGACTGAGACAAAAATACCAGGGGATTCAAGTTGAGATTATATGTGACCTAAATCCAAGAGATGGGGACACAGGTCCTTGCGGTCTAGGAGGAGAAGCGGTAACGGCGACTTGTATCCCACAACACCCTGCGGAGCCAACGGAGCCGGCGGAGCTCACGGAGCCGTACGAGATGGGTCGGGACTAAAACCATGAGTACCGTCAGGGTACACGCTGGTGGTACTAATTACCCCCAAACAGCTTTACTAGGCTTGACAGACATTTAAGTCAATCAAGTTGACAGCAATTTAGTAAGACTCCCCAGAAGATATATCGATCCAAATTTCTGTGGGAATGGTCCCTTATAGTTGAGTTTTTTAAAGTGGGGTTTTTGAATCCCTATAACTCCTATTATACATATCTAGTGGGTAACAATTTAGTGTATGTCCTTGAGCATTTTGAGAAAAAACAAAAACTTGTGGTTGAAAGCCAAAAATGTTATGGAAAATGACATCCATCCTGGATTTTCTCAAAATGCCAAAGATACATCACAGTAAATTTTTTTTTTCAAGACAACCAATATCAAAATGAACCAAATCAATAACAAACAAGGAAAAATATTTTCACTAGAATTACAGTCTGGTCTAATTAGCAATCCAAGAATTAAATACTGCACATTACACTTACATCATCACCACTTCCGTTTTTAAGGTCAACCAAATATAGGTCCAGGTCAGAGCTGTAGGCACTGGACAGTCCACACATTGTGGATCCAAATGGCTGTACAGCCAGGTGTGGAAAGAACTTCTCTAACAAGTGTTGCATCTGGCCTCTCACAAAGCACCTTTTCAATATGTCAGTGTCCTGAACCTTCAAGGAGTTGTAAAGTAAATCTATCTGCCCTGTGATCTGGAAGAGGTGGGATCAGAATCAAGCTTAAACATGTCTACACTGAAAACAATGTTGAGACTGACGATGTCAGCATTAATTTATGTAATATGACTGACCATCCAATGTGCTCAATAAGACACCAAAGAGTTCTTTGTGAATACGTGTATATTTCACCACACATAATTGAAACTTGATAAGTTTTAGAACAGCACATCTGCCACAACGGCCTGAAAGATCAATTATTGGGATTCTAATTTCTGTTTATACATTTAAGACTTTTCTTGTGGTTAAAGTTGAGGATTCAGACATGCTCCATAACACAATGGCCTGTTCATTCACATGCTCAGGGCTACATGTGCTAATGTGCATGTATTATTAGTGCATGTCTCACTTTGCAATGACCTTTAGGTTCAAATAAAATCTCACTGAAGCCTCTCTCTCTCTTCTCATCTTTCAAACTTATCTCTTTTTTCCAAGTTGGCTTATAACATATATATATATATATATATATATATATATATATATATATATATATATATATATATATATTTGTTCACATACCCCATCTTTGGCAAAATGTAAGTCATTATAGACTTTCTCCATAGGTTTCTTCTTTTGTGGTCTTAGTTCTTCATGCACTTCTCCCACTGGCAACCCACTAAGATATTTTTCAGGTAGGAAAATTTGTTGTCTAAATTGACAAAAAAAAGGTAAAATCAGTATTTCTAGACCTACAGTCCCTTTACACAATATACAATCACAAACAAACACACTCACACCATATTTACCTAGACACTAAAGAATCACAGGTGATACCGCCTCAGGGTATTGTGCAATTGTACCACCAGCTGGAAAAGTTCATTAGTGGTAAAAAGTAGGTCAAAGGTCAATTTCAAGGTCACAGTTAGGTTGCCAGCATATGACTTCCTATTCAATTTCAATAGTAACTATTAATAGTTATTTCACATTTCATTTTTAGTTCTAAATATTGCGATGTTGTACTCTTTGATATACCGCAACTCGTAAACCATACAAAAAAAAAAAAAAAAAGGAAACCACTTCCAATGCAAGAAACAAAAGGTCTCTAGCACTTATGGTTCCAGAATTAGAAAGAGTTTTCATTTTCGGCATTAAATGACTTCTTTTCCCATGATAATGCACCAATTGACCCCAAACTCAAGAAGATGAAAGACGAAGATCCGAAGTATGACTCCTGCCCATAATATTATAGGTTAGGTCTGTGTAATTTCTGGAAATTTTTTTAAAAAAATTCCCATTTTTGGAAAATTTTGGCCTGTTTGATCTTGAAATAAAGGTCAAATCTAAGGGCATATTTGAAATCTCCACATGACTTTCGGTCAGCCATCTAAACTAACTTTTCACATAATTCCTTCAGTTTGGGAGATATGAAGCATCAAATTTTGCAAATTTTGGACAAGGGTGCACTGTGACAATGACCACACCTAGATCTGTGCACTGACAGAGCCCAAAATTTAAATGGAACAAGATGAGATTATGTGTGAACTTAATCCAAGAGATGGGTACACAGGCCCTTGTAGTCTAGGAGGAGAAACAAACGTGGTGAAATGGCGGCAGATACAGTGGGGCCGTCAGACAAGACAGGTTGGTACTAAAACCAGCATCGTGCTGGTGGTACAATAAATGGATATGATAATCTAATAAATAATTTTCATGTTTTAATTAAATGAATGTGGCACACCTGATGCCTTTATGTATTGAATCAGTTAACTATGGTAGGCTCACAGTGTACCTTTGCAAAACGTGGTAGTTTTCGTTACATTTTTTGACCACCTCTTAAGTCACCACCTAATATAGCATTAAAAATACAACATATCAGTGTGATAATAAACCTTGAGAATGTTGCCCAACATGTGGTTTTTACAGTTACTCACTTTGGTATCTATGTAATTGTTTATTTAATAATAACATATGAACCATATCAGTTAAATTCACGTGTCATGAACTTGAAAATACATAGGGTATTGTACTACCAGCTGGAGTAAGCGCATTTGAATGGAAAACCAAAAAAAAGACACCACCCCCAGTGTTTTGCTTAACAAGGTCTACAAAATGCAGTGAACAAGACTCTCAATTTTTTGGTTGAAATTAACACTTAAAACGAAATCATGGGGAAAGTGTGGTTTATGGCAAAAAGAAGGTCTAAGGTCAATTTCAAAATCACAGTTAGATTACAAGTATATGACTTCTTATCAAAGTTCAATAATGGGCATATCTCAGACAGTTTTGAAAATACAAGTTACTAAGGCTGAGTTCACATGAAAAATCTTAATTCTAAAAACCTAAAAATCTATTAGCGGTATCTGGTGGTCACGGTCTGTGCCCTGAATACCCCGCAGCAGAATTAACTAGCAGCACAAACAAGTCACTTCCAAAGCTGTTATTAATTCTCGGTTGCACTCGGAGGAAATGATCTAAGACGAGTGCTGCATTAAAACACTCTGAGACTTTAGTTGAGCCTGCCTTTTAAAGTTTTTGGTGTTCACTGCCAAATGTTATCTGAATGCACTTTATGTCAATATCTACCACCGTAGTGACCGGCATTCTTACATTCAGTCCAGAACCTATTTTTGCTTGTGACACTGCTAGCTCCCTCTTGATACCTTCCATACGTGACAAGTGTTGCAGTACAGTAGATATTTTCATTTATGACAGTAAGCAGTCAATAAAATTGCCTAAAACGTCTGTAACACTGGCCAGAAAGACCTTTTTGCATAATATCTTTGGTCCTTCCTTCACTATAACACTAATCCACACGACAATGGTCCAATGTCTGTGCTGGCATTCTATAAAATCTCATCCTCCGTTGCCGCATCGCTTGCCATCAGATCATGATCACTTCCTACTGCGCATGCGTCAAGGTATCAGAATCTCCTCCGAGCACAGCCGAGAATTAATCACAGCTTTGTATAAGTAACTGGCTCGCACTGCCAGTAATTACGCCGCGGGATATTCAGGGCACAGACCGTGATCATAAGATACCGTGAATAGAAAATAGATTTTAGAAAATACTTTCCATGTGAATGAAGCCTAAAATATCAGCGAAGCACTGATTGGCTTAAAAACCGGAAGCTGGGGGAAATGAACTAATTGTTATACCCTTCGTTTTGAACTTGTAGGCAGTCATGTGACGCAGGAATCCAATGAGACTTGTGAGGATTCGTGTTTCCGATCGAACAGTAAGATCAGTCGTACGTCAGGGAAAAAATAAAAATATTTTTGGTTTCAATTTTATTTTTTTCTATTTTGGCCATTTTGAGATCGGCAGAGCTTGAGAAACAATGCAAGTAATTTTTAAAAATGCCTTACTCCTTTTTATTTACATCAATCAAGGATTGCAGTTAAGGTAAGTTGGGTTATCGTTAAAACATACATTGTCAAACTCAGATTGACAGGATTACCTTGATATAGGAATTTTGGCAGGGGGCAGTGCTGTCTCCTGAAACAAGTGCAATGCTTCATCTTGCTGGAACACAACCAAAGCATGGTGACGGCTCTTTCATGAAAAGGAAAAAAAATTATAATAAAGGTTATTATAATACTGCAATATCTCTTGAGGAGAGAGATGGACATCTTTTATGTACTATCATTTTTGCATTCCAAAATTAAACAAGGCAGCAAAGCTGTCAAATGTACAGACAAAAAACAGAAAAAAAAAAAGATGCAAAATAGGTCATTATGTCAATTTTGATGCAATAATAAATGCTTATAATAGCACAGTCAGTCAACACTGGTTTTTAATCATGCACAACAGGTAACATGGTCAATAACAGAAGCAGATTCAGAGATATTTTCTGACAGTATTCCAAAGTATCTTTGTTGATCCATCCTCCATTTTGATAGTCTTCCAACAGAAACCCGTTAATATAAACTGTAAAATCTGACTGTCTTCCAGGAGACCCAGAAGATGGTCTTAATCCACCCTTTCAATAAGATTACAATGTCAGGACCATGAGAGTTAAAATTCACATGATGAAAGTCCCTATATATGAAAAATGATGACAGTGCATAAAATAATATTACATCGTGTTTAAAGACATAAATACCAATACAGCTGCTTATGTGGAAATACTGAAAATGTGCACAGCCTCAGGTGGATGGGAGTTAAAAATCACATCTTAAAAATGCCAGTGTTGGAGAAAAAATTAAATAGAAACAACAAAAAT